>AZLU01000110.1:80686-133117 GCA_002224055.1 Pezizomycotina sp. ARF18 | reverse complement strand
TTTCTTTTTGTCTCTTTCGATCCACTTTGCGTAGCGTCCTGATAGGCTCGCAAGCTGCAGAATGATTGGGTTTAGGGTCGTTACATCGGAAGGGAAAGCCTCGGTGAATTCTCGGAATGAAGTCAACTCAGCCCAATCTCAATTTCACGCTTGTTGATAATACGGAGATAATCGCCTGAGTCGCGCACGCGTTTGGATCGTCTGGTTCGCGAAAAAGATATTCTCGGAGGCTTCATAGGCGAGAGTTCCGTCCCGGCGTTCTTCGGACTTGCTCTGACCTACGGGTACTTGAACAAGAATATAACGCCATAGACCGGTCTAAAGCGACGATGTGAAACCGGAGACAATGCAGGTGCCCCGCCCAAGGTTATCAATATAGCAATATGCATCTCCGTATATCCACTGATGCACGAATATCAGAGGGCCACAAAAGGGGGAAAGAGCTATATGCCAGGCTGGAGATGAAATAAACCAGCCTTCGAACAGACGGCAATATGATGCCAAAAAGAAATGTAGGACATCTCAAGAATATCACACCAATACCACGGAACGGTTTATATATATATATCATTCGACAAAAGAGCCGATAGGCTGAAGAGCTACTTACGATAATTGTTTCAGGTGCTCTGCATCTAGCGACAGCATTTCCTCGAATTGAACATTTTTAACACCGAGTTGTTCGATGAGTACGTAAAGACACCCTTTTCAGATCAAATGTGCTCGACAGAGTCGTCTGCAACGTTAGCATAGCTGGACCCATTACGAAGAGGCATGAACAAGAAATGGCAGTAGCATGAGGGTGGGTGTTGGTATAACGCAATGTTCCAGTAATACACCATTTAGAGTATAGCACCATTAGTATAACCATAATGGTGCTGGTAGAGGGAATGGGAACATAAGCCTTGTCTGAGAGGTACGGAGTAGTATTGAAAACAGGTTTTCCTTGTCTACAACTTCGCCCATCTTCTATCTCTTTCCTTTTTTCCCACCCCTTTCGACCTTCCCTTGTTTCTCTCTCTTGATTGGCTCGAGTGATCAGGGAGAAGCTCGAGCAGGCTGAACGAGGTGTTTCGTACTCGAAATACTCAGGTACCATATTCTACTGACGCATCGCTCTCAATGGTGTGCCATCCACCTGAGTCTGCCATATTGAACGGATCCTTTCCTTGTCTCGCTTGACGAGGCAAGCTAATAATATTCTCGGAACGAGGGACGAGGGAGATGTGAAGCTAGCTTGTCACTGCTAAGTACTTCAGTGACAATCAAATGTGCACCTGCGGGTTACTTGGAAGGAGCAGGAGCAGGGAGGTCGAGGTGAGAATGCCGGAGCGAGAGAGAGAGAGAGAGAGAGAGAGAGAGAGAGAGAGAGAGTGTCCACGCCTGGTACCTGTGAATTGGCAAGAGCAAAAAGAAAAAGAAAAAGAAAACAAAAAAAATAAAGGAACGAAGAGCGATCAGCATATGAGAATGTAAAGTGTAGCATAGCTTGAAGGTACCGAGCTAACCAGTTGATTCTTCTGAACCCAATTCGATATTGTGAGCTTTCCTTTTTTACACGTTCGACCTAAGCTCTAATGAATGGCACTAGACTTTGGCTTTTCCTGAATGGAGATATACGATGTGTATTCAATCCAGTGGGGTTAATTTTGGCGTTCTGCTATGGTCGGATAGTGGATATTTCGTATACTTGAATATTTAATTGCTATTTTAGTGATGACGATTATTCATTGAGTCGAAAAAAAAAAATTTAAAAAGCTCGTGTTTTTTTTTTTTTTTATAAATAAATAAATAATAAATAATAATTAATAATAATTAAATTAATTAACTATATATATTTTTTCTTCTCGCTTGTTCTCTGCTGTCTCCTTGGCATGTTTCCTTTTTTTTTTTTTTTTTTTTTTAGAATGATGACGCTAGCCTAAAAAGTTCTACGGCGGTTCCGTGTGATTTGACCGCCAGCTAGTACTTTGTTAGTGGTATTATTATTTTCAGTAGCTTGGACATCCCCCTCAGCGCTGAGAGGCTGTATTGAAATTTGAATATATTCGGATTTATTTCATTATTTCATTGGTTCAGATATCATGGTATCTCGTATGAAGCGCTCAAACTTCATCAGCTTTAAAAGAAAAAAAAAAGAATATTGTTAACAGGAGTAAGAAATCCAAATAATTCTTTTAGCTGTGAACATTGAGAAAGAATATAATAAAGTATATAAAGAATTTGTCAGTATCGTCTCAGCATCTGTCTTCGCTGTGAATGATACTTATCATGTACCAAGTATGAGATTGATACCCTGTTGAACACCCCCTCGCCAACGGCTAGGAAGCGAACAGAAAAAAAGAAGAGGAAAAGAAGATGCTAGTGTATGGATTTCGTCTCTTGGGATACGAAGATACGATCAGCAGGGTTTATGCTAGCCGACCGCTCATTCTTTTTCATCAAAGATCAAGATTGTTATCTCCGTTAACAGGGAAAAAAGAGAGACCCTCGTCACGTCTCAAATTAATTGCTGTGATCTGGCGGTGTAACGACGACTGCAATAATGTTTCAGCCATGCCCCAAGTTCCTTCCATTTTTTTTACAAATCGGGAGTAATTTCGACGCAGCTAACTTTCTAACGAATCGGTATTTTTAGGAGAATTCCTTCGGTGGAATTTCTAGAAAATCAAGCTGACGAGGCGAAAAAGGGGACAGGATTATAGACGGTAAAGAGGTTGGAAAAGCACGAGAAAAAAGAAAAAAGGAGAGAAGAACTTCTTGGAAAATAGTGCGTCCCTTGCATTTTTTCTAGATCATGCATGGAAGTAGAAAAAGGGGTTAATTGAGTTGTGGCTTACGATCTATTCCTTTTTTCTTACCTAATCCACCATCCACCGGGCCCCCAAAGAGAATCGTCAGCCATCCTTACGTGTTCTCCACTTTACTGCCTATCTCGTCACAATCAATTAATTCGTTTAAAAGTGTTAGCGTTTTTTTTTTTTTTTTTTTTTTTTTTTGCTTTAGTGTTTTTTAATAGCGGGTGTGTGCTAAAGATAGAGAATGTATGATTATTGAGTAGTTGATGTGATATAGCGAGGGGAAGAAAGTTTTGATCGGCGCGTTCTCAATTTCGCGCCGTAGACGTGCCCCACTCATTTCGATCGTGCATAAGTATATCACAAATCTTGGATCTGGCTGAAAGGGAGCGGACCCTTCTCTCCCCACTTACACCATGACGACGTTAGGTGGGTAGTTGATCGAACGCCCAGCGCTAAGAAAAAAAGACTGGCAGATGAAGTTCTAATTAACTTTAGACTAGAGTAATGTACGCAACCTCACAAAAACTCATCTCGCTGCAACTTGAATGTATTAGCGAAAGGAGAGATTGTACATACTTTAAAAAGAAAGGGAAAATGTAGGATAGGGATCCAAAATAGCCACCGATTGAAGTGATTTATTAAGCAACCATCCGAATTTGAAAGGAAAAAGAAGAAAGAAAAAAATAAACCATACACGTTAGACAACAAATCCATCTGGTATCAGGGAGGAAAAACCGAGAAACCGAGAGAGAATAGTTAAAGGAGCAGGAAAAAGAAAACAACCCTAAAAAAGAAAGAAGGGCAGTAGAGGCGAAAAGAAGACAGATGGAAGAATTTCTTAGTGCGATGTCTTGCGATCGATTTAATTGTAATATGCAACGGGGATTACAATTGTGGAGGAGGCGTTTTCTCTTCTTCTTTAGAATTATAATATACAATCTGTGGGAAAAATCGTTTCTTTTTTTTGTTTTTGTTTTCTCTCCTATAAACGGCCCACTTTTTTTTTTGCTTTTTACAAAGAACAAAAGCCTAAGAATCGAGGACAATTCATGTGATTTTTTAAACGAATGGGAGAAAACGCCAAAGAAAAAGGAAAAAGAAAATAAAGCAAAAGAGAACAATAGGCGCTCCACTCACCCTTTCTGTTAAGGTATATTAGACGATTGCAAAATATCCCAGTTCCCGCTTCTACTGCGGTGTGCCAATCTAAAAAAGAGTCAGAAGAGGAAGGCGACTTCGGTCTATAAGATACGTCAGATTTAATCTATTATTCTCTTCTAATCAGTTAGCTGGAGTGTAACGGCCAGATCATTGAACGCTATGGCTTTTTTCCCTTCCTTTTTTTCTCAAAAAACAAATGCAAGTTTTAGAGAGTGGAGACACTTGGAGATGACACTCACGATAATCGCTCATGGATTGTTGATATACATCACCTATATTCATTCAGATGCTTAAGGAAAGCTGCATGCCAAAGGGCATTTGTCAACGGCGCCACGGCCTCATATGCACTTACTCCAGGTGTTAATCGTCTTGAAGCGCTTCTTACAGCTGGTTAAGACTCTCAGAGGCTTGAGTCGAACCCGTATTCCCGGTATACCTTTCAGGTTTTGGACAAGGCCGAAGAAGGCAGGAAGTGGAAGAGAAGCCCTGTTCGTAAACGGTCGAGTCTCAGATGACAATCATCTAGAGAACATTCTTTACCTTCTTGGTGTGCTGAGCGTCTTCCTTCTCTCTTCCGCTCAGTGCTTACTTCCCGGCGCTATATTGAAGAGAAGTCCAGATAATAAAGCGAACACCAAAAGAAAAAGCAAACAGGCGAATATGTCGAGGTGACCTTGTTTCCCTACATCTTAATACTTTTCTCCACGATGTTGCTTAGCTGGCAGTGTTGTTCTCGCGAATCATGTATCTGATAATTAATAATAATCCCTGTTGCAGTATATATCAATCAGTAGCTGTACTTTATAGCAATAGCCGTATATTTCCTTTTCTTTCTTTCTCTTTTCTTTTTTCCCCTCCTATTGGATATTAGGAAAATATAAACGAATTTATAAATACTCGAAACAAAGAAACTTCTTAAAAGAAGAAAAAGGAAAGAAGAAAAGAGGGTAGAAAGAGGAGGTCTTAAACATGTACGTATAGCATAGTAGCAGCTTGCAGTTAAGTGAAAGAGGGAGTTCCTGCACTTTCTACATCACCTGTTTTCTTATTTCGAAGGAAAGCGTGGGGCACGAATGCCTTCTTGCTGCTCAAGGTATAGTTAGCGACTAGATTCTGGGTTAGTAGTTTGGTGGGACTATATTATTACCTTTGATATTATGTTTTATCTGTTGTCTTCTGAATTATAATGTTTCTCGTACCTGCAGCTGCAATCCAGTGAAACGAATAGAATCACTAGATTCAGTGGATGTCTTCGCCTTCACCAGCAAGCACGCATCCGCCCCCCACCCGCTTTCGAATTTAGTGGCTTTTTTTTCCCCCTGTAACTGTTCCACCCCAAATGGAATCAGTCCGTGCTTTTCCTCGGATATGAGAAATAATTAAGGGAGAAGACACTTTTTTTTTTGCCATTTCATTTGGCTGGAAATGTCTGCGTAATAGGTGCGGTGTGAAAGAGGAACATCCCACATTCTCAAGTCCGTATCATATGAGGAGTCCCAATTATAAAACAATGAGCCTCAAGACAGCAATTGACAATTGACGGAAGCATTATTATCGTCCTTGGGTGAGTACTTACTGGAGCCTGCCGGGCCAACATTCCTGGAGTACACCCAGACTATACAGACAGAGGCGAATAATGTTAGTCTAAATGCAGGGTTGGCGGTTTAGAAAAGGCACAGGAGAGGAACTGCATGCATATCCGGCCGGCCGTTTGGGGAGGGGAGAGCACCCTGAAAGGAAGGCTTGAACAGTAGCGTAAATTCTGGGGAATATATCGAAGAGAAAGTAATCTGCAGATCTGATAATATATAGTAAATCGCTGTGTTGATTACGGTGTGGTGGATTATAAAAATGAAAGAAACTGCAAGATAATTGGTAGACGAGCGTTGAAAAGGCGAGGAGGAAGGGGAAAGAGTAAAAGTAGTCATTGCTCCACCAAAAAATGAGAGAGAGTGTATTACCAGAAGGAAATGGGGTTTCAGTGGTAGTAGTGACAGTTTTTCCTTTTTTGTTTTTTTTTTCTCTCAAAAAATAAATAAATAAAATAAAATAAAATAAAAAAGAAAAAGAAAAATTCGGGCCAAGCAAGGTATCGATCGATGCAATGATATTCCGAATGCTCCCAAAAAAAGAAAAGGACGAAATTAATAATAATTACTTAAACGCCTACTAGACTAATAAAACCTTAGTGTGAGTTACTTTTTAGCGGAAATATAAACAAATCATATAAAGTGTATAGATTGATAGATGGATACTTTGCACATACACTTTTACCGTAAATAGATTGGAGCGGGAGAGGAGATGGATGGATCGATATCATGGGCAGACATCCGATTCTCAAGGTTACTTAACTCTTGACGCTAAAGCGATTGTGGTGTATTCTTCAATAGTCACACCCTTCTGCAAAATCCAGAGTAGTGGCCAACTGCTTTAAAATCGAGTTGGAAAAGAAAAGAAAGAAAAGAAAAATTTGAATACATGGCTCATACCACATAATATCTGCTAAATACATACACGTGTACATGAATTTTATGAGACGGCCCACACATACGGTATCTCAAAGGTCTCGTTGGTTTTGGGACGAGCTAGAAGGAGAAAAAGACCGACAGAGAGAGCCAGTGTAACGACCTGAAATGATGTTGGGTGAGGGGGTTGATGTTGTGACAATAGGGACAGTATTGGAAATATAGGTTCTTATTTCCTTATGATACTTTGATTCATCAGATCCTTTTTATCACAATGTCTTGGGAAAAATTCACAACACAATAAAGCATCTGTGTAGAACCAATAGATAAGCTGAATACTGACTAGAGACTCGTTATAGTGTTATACTGACAAAACTCAACTCTGCTTCCCAAGGGGTTAATAAAAGGGTGCATGCCAATCCGTACTATAACTTTCATTATTATAACATTGATCGCTAAGATATGCTGTGAAGGAAATAAAAATTTGGAAATACAAAAAAAAGAGGTGGACGAGACTTTCAAAATTTGTAGACATATTATTGCATATACTAACAATACCAAGGTAATCATTTGTTGACAATGAGGGGTAAGAAAAAGGGCAATACGAAATACGAGCTTTTGGTAAACAAACCAAAAAAAAAAAAACCTAATGATCTGAAATGAAGAGTATCTGTTCGCCTCGCAAACAAATGCCACTTAGTCATGAAATAAAAAATAAAGAATAATTGTCATTTATGGAAGAATTGAAGAAAAGAAGAAATTACATCATCAAGGTCTTGAGAATTGAGAAATAGCCAACCCAACATTAACAAGCAAAGGGGTTTTTGGTAAAACATAATATGAGTGGGAGAGAAGTGATGGTGGGTTAAATATGTAAGTGAAGATAGGTACTAAGTAATTGAAATACACCAGGATGGAAATAAAACGTGAAAATTAGAAGACCAGATATCCGTGAAATATAAATGAACGAAACTCCAGAAGCCAAAAGAAATCCAATACCGTCCAAACAAAAGAACAAGGGAATAAAAAGAAGAAAACCCTATTTAAAAAAATTAGACAAAAATAAACAAAAAATAGACAAAAAGTGGATGCTCGAGGAACCCCAGACATCTAACCTATACATGCTTACTGAATTTTCAAGTAACGCAATTGAAGAAAGACAAAGCCATAAACAAAAGGAAATGAAGAGGGACAGAAAAAGGGGGTGAAAGGGAGAATAAGTGATATTATGTAGTAATACAGGGTTCATTATTTTATTTATGTATGCTTGTTTTTGTATAGCAGTTGAAAACGCATGCGGATGCTTAAACTCCGTAGAGCAAATTATCGTAACTTAATATTTGACCGCCATGGAGGGCTACCTAAAATCATATGATTAGTACGTGTATCATGATAAAAGTAGGGAATTATGAGAGATGGCTCACCAACTGATCCGACTCCATTACTTCCTCGGCGATCAGAGGAGATGGAGCTGGCGGGGGTGGTCGAAGGTGCATTCCGGGGAATCCGTTGACGTCGTAACCGTGGACATCTGAGCACATAGGGCCCTTCATAAACTCCTGCTTCTGCTGGAATGACGGCGAGGATCGTACAGAATTTGCTCGAAATCAATCTGGCTATCCAGATCGGCAACAGCAGCGGTCGCTGGGTCCAATGCGTCCATCCTTCCGACCAGGAATTCTGGATTTGAAACTGGCAAGCTGCTCCAGAGGGAAGGTCATTGCCCTCGCGATCCAATCCCAGTTATCGACCGAGGGGTCGTCATGGGCCTTGTTTCGTCGAACAGTGACAAGTCTCTGGATTTCTTCGATGGAGGCAACAGACATTGCTCCAAAGTACGAACATTCAACGCCGGGGAAAGTGTTCGATCGCAAGGAGAAGTCCATAGAAGTTTGCAAGAAGCACCATGACGTTGGGTCACGCTTCATGCGACCTAAGAAGGACACTGGCAAGAAAAACATCCAGGCGCGGAGAGGGTGGATGAGTTCGAATTCAACTTCCTCGAGGTGAATGGAGTCATTGTCATCAGTGTCCGACTACTGCGGTAAGGTCTTCCAAGGCTCTCGTTCGTCTTCTTTCCCGCGCACGAACGGTTCGAGAACCTGAAGCGCAACATGCGCTTGGTGAAGTATTCTCTTCGATTCTTCGGGTCCTGCGATAAAGCGATGCTGCTGCGCTGGGCTTCGAACCAGATCAAATTCCCCCATATACTCGGCGAAATCGCTTTCATGCTTCCAACTCTGCATAGCCTGTACAACGGTAGAAGTACCTTCTACCAAACTCTTCCATGATCGCCAATCGTTCGCTTGCCATGAAAGTAGAATGGAGGCGGCCAGAACAGCGTCGGAATCTGCCTCGAGAAGCAACCGATGGCTTGCTGCAGCCTTGCAGTGCGAGGCCTCTGTGGTGATAAGAAACGTGCATAAGTTGTGAGTTGTTGGATACCACGACATGTGTGATGCAGATAGGGCAAGAATGGAACGCATAACAAAATCGTTTTGCACAGCAATCCTCACGAACCTCAACCTAGATGCAATAGAAAATGATTAGAATCGCTATATAGCTGAGAGATATGTATAAGTATTTCAGTCTAACTTTTGGAATAAAACTTAATACTTACAAAGGTATTTGTCGAGTCCACAGAGCGTATGATTTGGGTCCGAAAATCGCATGTGTTGAACTAGCGTCTGAATGTGATGCATCAAGAACATGTCTTGAGAGGTGTGAAGCTTAGGCATGAGATGGTAAGTCATGGAGAAAGAGGGTATGTCGGAAACTTCGGAAGCATCGCTCTGGTGCCATAATTCGAGATCTGATCCTAAGTCTTGACCGACTTCCATAAGCGAGGGCGTTGGTGGAGAACTGGTGGATTCGTCCTCTCCGGGGATTGGGAGTCCATGTAGTCACAGCGAACATTATGTTTAGAACAGTTGCGACTGTCAAAGGGCAAGTATTAGCTTAGTTAAAGAAAAGAGCGATTATGTGAGATATAAAGATATATATTTAAATAAATAAGTATTTTTAAATGAGGGTGAAGATTAGTAAGTACCATTGTGGGAAGGTCTCGTCGCAGCGAATATGCGACGCTTGCAAGTTTTTGCAACCTTTCCTTGACTTTGTGTGGCTTTTGCGGGAACCGCCTGATGCATTTGAGCCTCCATTTTGATCTTATGCAGGATGGTCTTATAGTTCTTCTATGGTCCGGTTTTTATGTTTTCTCTTCGTCCACGAGAAAGAAAGGGAGCCTGGTTCAAGTAGGGTCCAAGTGAAGTGGCGGTTCTGTGGTCTTTTATGTTTTATATTTATAAGAATGTAATGAAATGAAATAATATCAAAATCTGAAAACTCCGAGTCCTTGCTCCCAGAAAGAACCTTGTTCTAAAACTTGCAAGGAGGGTGAATAAAGGATATTAAGGATATTATAATTAATGATTATAAATTGTTTGTATAAGTCGTTGTCGTAACTGGTCTTTGTTGCTTCTTCGTTGAAGCTGTTGGTTTGTTGATATATTTATGTATGTTATGGTGATTTAACTCGACTTGAGTCCTGATCCAAGTTGGGGATCGAAGGTGAATATATAAATGCCGTTCAGGTGCCGTATGAACTGGAGTGGGAGGAGATGTGCCCGGGTGGAGAGGAAAGAGTGTGCAGAAATCTCCCCTGGCCTATAATTCCTTTTTTCTCTTTTTCTTTTTTCCCTTCTTTTTTTTTTTCTTTTTTTTCTCCTTCAGTTAAACGGGTCTATAGTAAAAAAAAATAAAATAAAAAAGGCACTACTACTATAAAATAATAAATAAATAATAGATAAATAATAAATAAATAAAATGATAGAGGGAACGAAAAAAAAAAAAATATAACGAGAAGTTAAGAAAATAATAGATAAATTAAAAATGAAAAAAAAAAAGTGAGGAGAGAGAAAGGAAAAAGGAAAGAAAGGAAACGAAAGAGGGAGAAAAAAAAAAAAAAAAAGGTGGTATAGAAATTGGAAGTAAAAGAAAATACTTTTGTAAATAATAACAGTAGTATTAATATTAATAAGAATAAATAAAGCAAAATCCCAGAGCTGTTAACTTGCACTAAATACACCGTAGGGGAAATAAGCAAACAAAAGCGCCGTTTGGGGTTAACGCTTGAGAAGCTCTCTCTCTGTTTTTGATTTCTTTTTTTTCCTTTCTATTTTTTAAGAAAGAAAGAAAAAAAGGAAAGTTTTTCTACTGGAATAAAGATGTACTGCTTTTTGGCAAGATAGAGATGAAGTAGAGGTGAATGCACGGTACCTGAGTGTGTTACGGAAAGAGAGGTTTATCTTTAGGCATTCTCTTTATTTATTTTTTTTTTTTCGGGGACCTGCACAATTGCTTGAAGGTTGAAAAGCAGTTCCGGGACGAGCGGAGTCCATAGTAATGCTTTGCCAGGGATCAGCGTGGGAACTAAGACTTCGAGAAGACTGAGGGTACATCTGGTACATGTTAGCTACATCTTCGTCCTTTGGGCAGAAAAGAAAATCATATTTGCTTTTTTATCTTCGTGTAGTTGAAAAAAGGTAGAAAAAGAAAAGAAAGGGTAATGAATACATTTTTGAGAAAAATATATATAATTTATATATTCTCCAACGGGGGAGAAAAAGCAAGAACGGTATTTGACCGGGGTGGTGAATGAAAGAAAGAAATCGAGAGATTCCCTATTGTCTCTAGATTAATGAATTTATTTTATTTTTATTTTATTTTTTATCTTCTCTCTCTTTTTCATTTTTTCATTTTTTTCATTTTTTCATTTTTTCATTTTTTCATTTTTTCATTTTTTCATTTTTTCATTTTTCATTTTTTCATTTTTTCATTTTTTCATTTTTTCATTTTTCATTTATTTATTATTTTATTATTATTTTATTATTATAAGTATTATTATTATTATTATTTATATATTTTTGCCCTTTTTTGTTCTCTTTATTACTTTCTTTTATTAGAATAGAATGTGTTTTATTGATATTCTGAATAATATATATATATCCTTTTTTTTTCCAATAAAAGTATTCAGAGAAAGAAAGAAAGAGAAGGGAAGGAGAGGAGAGAAAAAGCAAAGGCAAAAAAAAAAAATAATAAAGAAAAAAAAAAACTTACCTCTTCCTCCGAGTTTCAAATTGTTCTTTTTTCAGCCATACTAAAAGTCCCGAATAATATCCCGAGAATACTGGTGCTGCAGCGATTCTTACCTCCGCCAGTGCTCGTTTTTTTTTTTTTTTTGCTTTCTTTTTAGTGTTGCGATTTATTGTACTTGTAATCAACTCTCTTTCCTTATCTCATTCGAAACATTTAGAAACGCAAAAAATGTTCAATCAAGCCTAGAGTACGAAGGATAGAGGCTGCGCCATTAGATTTTGGAACCAACCATCAAGGAATTCTCGTAAAGTTGACAATACTATATCGAGGGCTGCGTCGTGAGGTATCAATCTGTAAAAGAAACGGTATATCAATCGAGTGTCAGCGAAGACAACGATGTTGGCCCTTTAGCTTCTCATCTTTGCTGGCGTAGACTTGATAAGGCTGGTTGATCGCCACTTTTCAAAGCCGTTATAGTGACGTATTCGTCCTCGGAGTAGTAATTCTTCTATCTTCCGATTTGCGTACTCGAGAGAGGACGGATGGGCGATAGTGAGTGATTCGGTAGCCGACGCATTTGTTTGTTTCTTTTCTTCTTGGCCTTCCAATTTTTTACCTACTGCTGGTATATTATAAAAAGGCAAAAATCGATACTGAAAAGGTGAAGTTGATGTTAAAGCTCCTACAAACCTTCATTTCTTTTTGCGCAATTTATTTATAATTGATAGTTCTTCCGTTCACTTTGTTATCCGAAAAATCCCTAGCTTCTAACGTACCTATCCTTTCCCATCCTCCTCCTCATCATCATCCCTACTACCTTCATCTTTGCGAACAGCCCATCGATTGCCGTTCCTCGAGCTTCTGCTATACCTAGTTGCTATTCAGCAATTCCTATTATGTATAGACTTATAATGGCGCTCGCATACTCTTTTGCTTCCCTTTGTCGTAGAATCGGGATCTGTCGCAATTCTTCGGGCTTGGAGTGAAGAGCTACTCAAGGTATCCTCTAATGGAATTTTTTTAACCCGCTTTCGCAAGTTTTACTACCTGGGAACGTCGCTTCGCCATTGACGCTCACAAGGCTGGGTCAAGTTTGAATCTTGATGTTTGTTGCCTAGCGATCGGCAAGGCGTATTGTAACGGCAACTGCAAGCGCAATTGCAGCGCGGGGTTACACCTTTGCTCCGCCCTTCAAGGTTGTCAACCCTCCCGTTCCAAATCAGAACCCTCACGGCTCTGCCAATGAGTTCTGGCTTTAGGGAGCTTTCCCCTAAAGAAGGCACAGAACCACCCGCGGGCGGTAAGAATCTGTCTAAAATTCTTCGGATCTGTCCTTCTTTTCGGAAAGAGAGTTACTTTTTTGAGCGAAAAGTGTTGTAAGCAAGCATCGTACTCAAGTGTCATCCACAATTAAGCGGATGACGATGTGTGGTTGCAGCAAAAGAAAGCTACTTTCGTTCTAGACATGTCAAGGCTTGGGGTATACTGCTCTGATTGGACCAGTGAATGAAGTCGACTTGCCCAGGATAACACTTGAAGGGTCTTTGTTCTGGGGTGTTCCTGCGCGGCCCGCGGCGTTACCGACGAAGGACTTACCCATCACCCCGCCGGTCAGCCTACTGCCCATCGGCAAAACCGTCATCTTATTCCCGACCTATTAGGAGGAATATCGCCCATTCTTCAGTTTTATTTTCGAGACTCTGTTCGGACGAATTGGTTTTTCTAGAATCGGTCCGAATAAAAAAAATTCCTTTACCTTTTCTCTCTCTTCTTTCTTTCTTTCTTTCTTTTTTTATATTAAAAAATAACATAAAATAAAATCAAAAAAAATCAATGTGGCCCGCTGCGTGCATTGCAAGTGCCTAACATAGGCGTGAGAAAAACAACTTGCTTGGCTATCTTTGATCACGGGGATCCTAAAAAAAAATATTAATAAGGAAAGAGAAAAAAAGAAAGTAGAAAAAGAAAAGAAAATATATATCAAAAGACTATACCACGTTGTGTTTCATAGTCGCCTAAATAAATCATTCGACCTCACGCGAAAGCTAAAATAGCTTTGAGATGGATATCGTGGTCATTTTTAGAAATATATTTCCCCAGGTCAAGACGAGCCGAAGGCAAGATGTTTTGTCGTTAAATTTTTTTCCCCTGCTAGGATCCTTGCAGGACGTCGCCTCAAATGTTTTGAGTTCCGGGCGAAACAAGGTCAAAAATAGCAAAAACAAGGGAACCCCTTGGGAATTCCTTATCGCTTCTCCGATCAAACGAGTGATATTGAATTAGCCGTCAGATCATTTACGATCGGGTAGGGATAGAATCTGCGAATTCCATGGGTTAATCCATGAAACAAAGGCCGTTCTATTATTGATTTAGCGATTAATGATCTGGTCTAAACTTACCTTTATCTTTAGCTCAGTCTCGGAGTCCTCCGAAGATTTTAAGCGGTTTTCTTCCGAGAGACGACCGAATCGCCTTGTATTGCCCCGCGTATGTCATACAAAATAATCCTGGATAGCAGCAAAACCAGGGTGCGCATAAGGTTATGAACTGTGGTGCATCTTAATTAGCTCTGACACTTGGATGGGATTTCACCCGTGTCCACAATTACCATCTCGACATCGCGCACCAACATGTAATTTGCTTCCAACCTACGGACTCCTTCAGCGGCATAATTTCGGCCAATTCTGCTATAGTGTCTAGAGAACGATCATCAAATCCTGGTTAAAAAAAAAAAAAAAAAAAAAAAAAAAAAACCACACCACTGTATCCAAACGCAGAATGAGCTAAACATGAGCTTTTAATATCATCCGAGACATGACGAAGTTAAATGCCTACCATCCGTTAACCTTTCCCTATAAACTTAGCTTCCCGAAAGCTTTTCCATTTCGAGATAATTAGGCGAGCAACGCCACCAACCCTGAAGCTTTTGATTGTAGAAAATGTGGCTAGTGACGGGATCGTAGGAGAAGAGCAGCTTCCCATTGCGATCTCTTGATCTCGAGAGAAAGGAAGAAGTTTGGCCAGTTTGGCCAGGTATGACAAGTACTTAAGTACTAAGTGATAGTAGAAAAATACTTATACTCTTAGGTAATACTCAATTCACTGGACATGAGAATATAAGGAACAAGAAGCGGATGACTAATGTATGACTCAGCTTTTGGAGCTTTCAAGGATAGTTGCCATGGGAACCTCGCTAAATAGCTGGAGAATAAGCGAATATTGAAGAGATAGAAGAAAAGACAAAGGGGATCCATATAAATGAACCCTGATTGTGATTCGGAGCATGTTGGACCTTTTTAGTTAGAGCTCACTGCGATACTAGTATTACCTATCATCATACATTTATATCTTTTTCTTTTTTTTTTTTTCGTAGATATTGCACTGTATGTAGTGCTACTTTGTTTTATTGTGAAGCCTTATGGTGTTTAGAATTCTTCTCGTCAAAGGAACGTTATTGGACCAAGGGGGTGGGGTGCCGCTTAGCACCAGACAAAAAAAAAAAAAAAAAAAAAAAGGAAGAGAGAGCCCTTTTTTGTTTTCCCTCCGAGATAAAGGGAAAAAGAAAGGTATACAACCAGAGTGAACTAGTAAAGGGAAAAAGTAGTAGTGATAAAGAGAAAAGAAATAAATAAAAACACTCACCAGCTGCCAGCGCACAAAAACACCACCATCATCACCTGACGATCTCATCTTCTTACACCTCTTCACTCCCTAGATTACCCTCTTTATTTTCACCTGTCCATACCTTCTAAAGTTTCAACTTTCACTTCTCTTCGTTCTTTGCTCGCTGCTTATAGTTGGATATTCTCCTTAGTAAAGTCCATCACCATTTCCGCCCCGGTGCGATTCGGAACGTCTATACACTCCTCGCTATTTACGACTGTGACTAAAGCTCGCGGTAACAACGGAGGACTTCCTTTCCTGCCAATATAGACGGGGAAGATTGCGCTGGTTTTGGAAGATACGACAGTTGGAGATTATCGTAACACCCCCGCCATTCGCCAACATTCCGATTTCAGAGTCTCGTTGCCAGGAGCGTGGCAGGTGAGTTGCGAGAAGCACCCCCTATTTGCGCTTGGCCTGAGAAACTACAGCATTTATTGCGTTCCGGTGAATATAACGTGTCGGACGTATACATAGGCAGAATACGGATATCTAGAATCGCCGAACAATAATAACGAGTCTGCTTCAATTCCCTAGCTAGACATAGGGCTATCTCAAAGCTTATCTCGGCTCCAGGTATAAACATTCCAACGCCGCTTCCTTTTAGAGAGAACCTTCAGCTGACTACAACTGATTGCATTCCTTAGGTTGCTATCAGTGCCAGCCCTGCTATTTTTTTTTTTTTTTCGGGTGTTGAAATAGGAATATGGCGCCGACAACGCCCCGCGAAAACTCAGAGATCCAAATGATATATTGCATAGCATAGGCGGTTCAGCACCGGCAAGCACCTCGGCATCACACCTTCGAAATGACGACGCTTTCAAGTCTACGAACACGCCATCCCCGCGACTGAAATCCATCTCGAGGAGACTGATGGCAAGAAACTCGATCCTTAGGCGAGGCTCGCCCCCTGGAGGCGGCGGAGGAGGTCGAATCCCACAACGGCGGAAATCGAGTAAACGTAAACCGAGCGGAGTCGGCCCAAAAGATCGACGTTGGTCTGCAACAGGGGCCCTACGATAACATCAACGTCAGGGAGCGGGTGCGCAAATGGCAGGCCAGTGGTGGCGGTGTTATTGATGCTACCAATCCGCCGGCATATGTACCTCCCTTGCGGCCTGTTGCAACCCCAGAAAAGAGACTGGTAGCTGAATATAAGATGAATGACTACGATGACATGCTGGAGACGTCCTCGCACGAGCAGGCTTCCCTCCCTTGGCGCTACCACCACCTCCTCCTCGAAGCCTTTTCAGCCAAGGGAAGCGGAGCTCGATATCAAGCATGTCCTCGCGAGATGATGGGGAAACTGGTAGCAACACGGATACCACCAGCAAAAAGAGAATGCGACCAATCTAAGGGGATCGCCGAGCTTAAGAGCAAGGAGGAAAGCTCGGAGGAAACGCATTCCTAAGGCTAAGTCGGAAGGAGAACTGCAAAGAGCCGCCTCCAAACGGGATCGACCTCCGTCAAGCAAAACCCCCCGCTCTCGCCTTTGACGTGCCTTCTACCGTCGCCACTGAATCCGCACCTGTTTCGCCTGTTTCGCCCGCTTTACAACGCACGTCCGAAGTTTCTTTCGCTGAGCCGCCCAACGATTCGTCACTTGTCCGAACATTTGAATCTCCTCCGCCCCCACCTCCACCAGCTCACGCGTCAAGCTCAGTTGGTCCTGCTAGTACAGTGGTCACCGAAACAGACGACGGGATACGTGTCAAGTCGGTCAGGAAGAGGTTAACTAGGCAAGAACGGGAGGAACGGCATCGACAGCGTCAGCTAGAGCGCGAAGAAATCCTAGAGCGTGAACGCGCCCGAGTACGGAGGAAGAGCTGACACGAATACGCGAAGAGCAGGACCTTCGGGAGCAAGCCAGGCTGAGGAGCAAGAACGGGAACGGATAAGGGAGCAAGAGCGGCAATACGAGATCGAAAGGCTACGGGAAGAGGAGAGGCTCAAAGAGATTGAACGAATTCGTGAGCAGGAAAGGAAACGTATCCTTGAGGAGGATCGCCTGCGAGAAGAGGAAAAAGCGCGTCAACGGGAAGCTCAACGCAAAAAAGAAAAGGAGCGAGAGGAGGCGCGAAAAAAAAGAGAAAGGAGCGAGAGGATCGCCGGCTCGAAAGGAGCGTGAGAGGGAAGAGCGTCGAAAGGAGCGCGAGAAAGAAAGGGAACTAGCTAGAGAGGGAAAGAGAGCGCATCCGAGAAGAAGAACGCGCAAAGGCTAGAGAGGAAGCTCGGTTGGAGCAAGAAAGAGAGCGATCAGAGTCGAGGAGAAACACCGGCTAGAGCGAGAAGAGGAGAAGCACAATGATATCATGTGGGAAATTCAGGAGCAAGAAAAAGGCGGCAATCAAGGAACTCCTAAGCGAAATTTCATGGGATTTGGAGGCCACTATAAGCAACAAAAGAGAGATAAGGAGGTCTACGATGCCGTCGAAAAAAGGCTGGATCAAAATCCGTTCCAATCCCGAGAACAGATGAAAGAAGCGATCAAATTAGCCGTCAAAGAGGTTATGGCGGAAATGGTCGGCGAAATCATCATCGAGGACGAGATGGGGGTCCGTAATTTCCGCGATCGCTCTACCGACGTCTCGACTGAACCTCCCGCGTCATCAAGCAACAATTCCCACGCAGACGATCAAGGTCGCTCCACAAGAGACACCACCCAGAAATGGAATGGAAAATGAAAACCTTCATGTCAGCTCAAGACCGTCCCCCTTCCGAGGTGAATTCGAACCTTGATGAAACGTATTCCACCTTGGAGGAGGCTATCGAAGAAGCGGTCGTGCCATCGTTACATAGAGCCCGCGAAATTCCGAAACAAACAACACCAATTATTACCAACCCGCCGGTAAAGCATCAACCAGCGGACGAGGCTGACGATCAAGATGTTAGTCCCCAGGACCGGCCTGGCTTGCGAAGAAACTTCCGAAACAATACGGCTCCTCCACGGCCTAGAAGGCGGGCTCCAGTGCCTCTACAATATTGGAAGAAGATGCTGCGTCGGCTGCTTCGAGTGCGACTTCTTCTCAGGTGCCTTCGCGGTCTAGCACCGCGGTTTCGAAGAGACCGGGTGCCCGTAGACCTGTTGACCGGCCTGTCCAGTCTCCCGCTACCGCGCAATCCGATGGTGGTCAAGATTTGAGGCAGCAGAGTCCGAGGATGGTATTTTAAATCGGTTCATGAACCAATAAAAAGGGGAGGCGCGGCGAAGTTTACCAGTCACGCGGACTTGATTTCTATCCTTTCGGAAACGCGAGAGTCGCGGCCAAAGAGTATCAGGAGCGTGAGGAGCACTACGAAGAGTGTTAGAAGCATGAAGAGCACCAGGAGCGTGAAAAGCGCCAGGAGTGCGGCAAGCGGCAAGAGTGCCGTCTCTGCTGCGAAGAGCAAGGCTAGCGCATGACAATGACCATTGATGACTTGATGGAGGAGCTCGTGGCTGATGAGGTCAAATATATGAAGAGTTGGCAAACTAATAGACGGCGTCATCCCCACCCTGGTTCAGAACGTTCTTGCCAGTCAGATTCCACTGTTGTCTCTGGTTTACAAAGAGCCCCAAGTCTCGCAACGAGACAGGCTAGAATCAAACCCGTCGTCGACATGGGTATTGCCTTGGAAAGAATGCGGCATACTCACACGAAACTACCCAAACGCGATGTAAGTGCCCTCCTGCGATGGGCGCAAGGTGCCAAGGGGGTATATGGTGATTATCTTCAATGTTGGAGATTGGGATATGAAGACACATTTGTCGGGATCCCATCCGAGAACGGAACCGATCAAGTCGATGTCGCACATCTGTTAAAGCGCCCGCTTGTGAGGACAAGGGTTCTCGCAAGCTTTTCAAGGTAAGAACTACTACAATTTGAATATCTGGAGACTTTAGGATCGCTCGCATGTGCTAATTTTATTACAGAGGTTGAACTACATGATCCCGGCAGAATCCTCGCAACCACAGGATTCAACTCCCTTGCTAAAGGAATCAGCGCTGCGATGTTTTAACGACTTTCAGGGGCTTGTTGGTAAGGCTCGGCAGAAAGTTGCGGAAGAGAAAGCCCGGCTGGAGGACGAAGCCGCGGCCTGCATTGACGCGTCAAAGGTCCGAGATCTGCGCACATTGGAGATGGCCTATGGTATTATCATAGATCCACATTTCCGCGTCAGGGCGCGAGATTATTTTACGATGCAGCTTCGTCACTCTTCCAAAACCTCCATTACATGCTACGTGGAACTTTACATCCGAGATGACCGAAGCAAATTGCCTGACATCGTGGGTGAACTCATGGTGTGCGAGGTTCACGGAGACGAAAAATGGCTTCTTTTCCAACCTATCCGCTGGAATGGATTACCGTACAGCCTGGAAATTTTCTGGGGAGTGGATACTCAATATTCAAGGGCGATCCTTGAATCATGGATACTGGGAAGAATCCCTGCGCCTCTCCGCTGATCTCTCAATTTCATTGGAGTGGATGCAAATGCTAGGCAGTGTAGCGGATGATATTATGGCTGCCACGAAGCTACCCACATCCAATCTTCCAACCGGGGAGGATCCAGATGATAATTTTGGCAATCTTCTTGGAGCCATCGATGAGCAGATGAAAAGCTTCTGCTTTGATGAAACCCTTCCCGAAGGATCTGTAGTAGAAGAAGAGTACGATGAACAACAAGTAATGGCGCCCGAGTGTCTGATCAGAAGATTTGGAAGCATAAAGCGCGAAGACTCTCCACCACCCAGCAGCCTACCCCGCAGCCTACAAGAAAGAGGAGCAGAAGATTCCTCTGGTTGAAGTTGTTGTCGTCCGAAGTACCTGGACGCATTCGAATGGCGGTCAACTGTGCCACCATTTGTCGCTGCCGGGTTTGGCCTCGATATGAGGCTGAAACCACTACTCGTACAAGCAGCCTATCCCGCCGCCTCCCGAGTCCGAGATATATCCAGGTAGCTCGATATCTTGCCACAGACCAAGCAAGTCCCAGCGCCTGCTTCAAGGCGCCAAGGCAGCAATCCCCGCCTGAAACACCCGGGCGACAACTCCTACCGTAGGAACTCGCAAGCGTATCTTTTAAGATCTCACAAACTTCATCTGTTCTCCAGGTATGATCGAAGCTCAGCAGCTCACACGATGACGAAGAAGCGTCCGGCTCCGACCGCGAATCAGCAGAATCCTCTGCTAGCCAAGAGTCCGACGAGGAGAGAAGATCTGCCTATGGCACTTCTGAAGCATCCAGAGCGTCCAGTCGTCAAGGGCGTCCAGGTCTGCCTATTCGAACACTTCGGGACCCATTCTGAGGCGTCTCGAGCATCTCGGTCTGCCTACTCGCATGCGAGTCAATCTCAGGCGTCGAGAGCGTCTAAGTCGGCTTACTCCCACGCGAGTCGATCGAGGCTTCCGGCGTAACTCGCTCTAGCTATTCGCGCAGTTCTAGGCATCGTCATCTGCGTCCATGAAAGGCCGGTAGCGGTCATAGCTCGACCGCGCGTGAAGCAGAGAATAATCAAGAAACGAAGAGGAAGGTGATGCTCCGCTGTCCCGTCCACCACGCTCCGTCGGACGATGTAGGAACCCAAGGTGCCAAGCCCAACAAGAATGCCACTGCGGTAGATAAATCCCAGTTATATCCTCCCCACGAAGTCAGGCGGAAACGATCGAGCCCTCTTAAGCACGAATACGCGCCGTCTTCAGTTACTTCCGTATCGGAAAGAGCATTGTCGGAAGCATCGGATGATGAACAAGACCACTCGGGCTCGTCTGGAGAGAATCGGATCGGGGTCCGAATCTGGATCTGGTCTGGGAGTGAAAGCGGGTCGGAATCAGGATCAGAGCATTCGGACGACGATGAGTTAGAGGAAGAGTTTAGCGACGAAGAACCTCAAGGGAATCGCCCTGAGCTCGAAGACGAAGACGGCGATCTTCCGGCCAATGATATCTACACTCTACCCGAACCGCGCGATGTACTCCGCGCCAGGTGGAGGTAAGGTTCACTCGCGTGTTTCGTCTCGGGCGGGAAGCCAGTCCCCTACCAGCGAAACGCACGCACCTTCCGCACGGTCGTGAACGCTCCCGCTGGTACTGCCGGTGCTGCGGACTGCGAACCCGTCTGCATTTAAAGGAAAAGCCTCCGTGTATACGTGGCTCCAACGAATCTGTGGGACAGGTTGCATCCGGACGAATGTACTATCATTGTTTTCCCTGGTCAGTTGCAAGTGATATCTCCGTCTAGGACACTGCAGACGGTCGTCATCTTTTCTCTCTCGATTGAAACCCGTGACGCCAATTCGCAGGGCACCGCCCTTGATCTATCCGTTAAATCCGCCAAGATTCCAAATTCGCCGGTGCAGTATAATGTTCAGGTCCGGCACCGCACAGGAATGCGAGAGCCTTTATAATGCGATTAACTCGGCCAGGCTGCATGCCGAAAATATCCACGGATTCGCAAGCCGGAACCAGTCGCTGCGGCGCAGGGGCAGTTACCGGGCGATGAACGCCGCTCACCCGAACGTTCCTCCTATCGTAATCGGCTCGGCGCCGAGCATTATCAGCACCGAGAGCAGCATGGGCAGCCTGTCGTCGGCATTCTCGGTCCTGAAAGGTAGCTCAGGGGCGGCATCTTCGCAGCGGACACGGTAGGTCCAACTCCGGCTCTTGGATGTCAAGCTCCAGCACCAGCGACGGCCTCAGCGGGCCGAGAGGTATCATCAACCCAAGCGGTGGGATCCCATCACCGGTATCGGCGGCGAGACTCCATACGAAGTACCGGTTACGTAAGCAACCTTCGCATCCGCTGCACAAACGCGAGACGCCCTCCAAGTGGCAAAACCTCGGCAGCGCACGGCTCAGCGTCATTACGCCGCCGCCGGGACAGTCACCACGAGGCGGGGCGTCACCGCGTGAACGCCCACGTAAAGAGAATTGTTGTGAGGACAAGAAGGGCCAGGCGACCCTCCTCGATGAAGTACTTAACGAAGCGTGCTTCGAAAGAACTGCCAGGACTGGTATCGCAATACACGTTCCTCCGAAGGATGATGGCATCGTGCAAGCCAACGCTCTTAGTAACAGCTCTCGGGGGTCGTACTACATGCTCCAGGTACGTATTCATAGCACTCTGAAAGTGTTTCTTTCTTTCTTTTTTTTTTCTTTTTTTTTTTTTCGTACAGTATTCGCTAACTAAAGATGTTTTCTTGTTCTCAAATAGTTCAAATCGGAGAAAGAAGCCTTGGAGACCTTCAATATCGTCGGCAGATTCAGATATTAAGCATCTACTCTCTTCTCAAACTCCTCGGCCATTCCTCAAAATCTTCGACTTGCATGCCACTCTCGATCCGCTCTCGCCTTAACGATTTTTTCCCTTCTGCTTCTCTTCCTTCTACCCCTCCCCCCCCTTTTTTTTTTTTTTCTCTCTTTTTTTTTTCTTCCTTTGCTTTCTCGCCACATCTAACCTATTAGACAAGTATACATTTCTAATAGCATCCCTTCTCTTATTTATATTTCCCTAAGTTTCTTACAAGCTTTTCTTCCATCTGTGCAGTCCCGCTTTTCGTTATATCTCCTTTGTTGTTTTTCTGTCAATCATATAGGAAGTTTGGAGTACTGAAAACGGTACATGGCCTGGTTTTGGCCTGGCTTGGTTGATTTCATTTGTTGTGTATGTTTTTTCCTTTATTGTTTTTTTTTTTTTTTTTCCTTGTCCACATTTGTACTCTCCTTCCAGCGACCCTAGAGAGCTCTTTATATAGCCCTAGCGTCTCGAGTTTCCCCAGCTTGTTCATCGTCATAATAGTCTACATGTTTCCTCCTACTTCCACCTCCACGATGCATCTTATACATGTATTTAATCAAGCATGATCAAATTTCTTTTCCTCTGGCTACACCTACTTACAATGTTCCTTCATAATTATTGCAACTTCTGTGATCGTTTTGGCATGTTTTCCCGCTTAGATTACAGCATATACGTTTGTAGACATATACACTGGTTTCTTCTATAATAACCCGAAAGAATCGTTTTTCTGGTTTCTCCACATTGCCGTTCCCCAAATATACCCTCCTCTAGTCCATCTCCCCCAATATCATCCACCACGCCCGCAACAAGTCCTTTCCTCCAACTCCGTCACCATATTTTTTTCTTTTTTTTTTCCTTTCCAATAACAGAATTAATAGTATAGCCTTTATTATACGGAGAACAAGCATGTTTTCAATTCTCATGCTACCCACCAAGCAAAAAAGATTCGTTCCAAGACATCAAAACATAGTGATATTTTACTTCCATCGTCCAATAGCCTTAAATATCATATATATATATATATATATTGCCTCACAGTGCTAAGCCTCCCTCGAAGTATACGTAACACCCGCTGCATCTAGCGCCGTCAGTTCCGACAGTTTCCGGAATCTCGATTTCTCCGTAAATGTTTTTTATTGGTATACGCGATATTTAAACATTTAAATCTGTAGCGTTGCTACATTTAAGCAGAAAAATGTTATATCGGCCCGTCGTTCGTTCTGTCAATATCACGCAAAATGGTTCACCATTGGGGGACCGAAAGGAGATCATCGCGATCTCTTAACAGTATAATTATTAATTCTAAACGAGTATAACCAAGACAAAATCGAGGCTTAGGCTTCTTAATCAATAGAATCCCTAAAGATATCTTGGAAATACAGGGGTGATTGACGGACAGTAGGAACGTTGTGACCGGGGGATAACTCCGAGATATATATCTGACTGAGTTCTTGGCAATTCGATCCCTCTTACACATGCAGTGCCACGATAAACGAATCGGATTCGTGTATGACATCACGTCAATTCCGTATACTTTGTATCGTAGAAAAATATATTATAATAACAATAATAATAATAATGTAAAACAAGCTACTTAACTAGTATGCTAATAAACAACAGTTGCTAAGAGAAGCAGGGAAAGTTGAGAAACGTTTGTGTGTTAGTTAGTTAATACAGACAGTTAGTATATATATGTACGCCGTGCGCAGTGAGGCGAAGGGGAGGGGGAATAGAAGACATTCCCTGACTTACTCCCTGAGACAACACAAGGCGGTAGCAGAGAGACACCGAGAAACCGCGACACTTTTTTTTTTTTTTTTTTAAATAAAAGATACCCAGTTTCGGATATATCACAACGATTAGATCAAAAGCTACTACTACTACTACTATATTTATATATCCCCTTCTTCTTTTCACGTATAAGGAACCCTTGAAAAAAAAAAAAAAAAAAAAAAAAAAGGAAAAGAAAAGAAAAGCAGCTGAGCATTTACAACCCGTGTCGTTTTTGGATTCCGAGTCCGGCAGCCGACGACGCGACGATCCAAAAAAGAATCCCGAAGGAAATATTTTATATAAGCACGCTATCATTGAATACTCTATACTCTACCCCTCTAATAATAAACCTCTCCGGACTGTTTGTTTTCCTTCCCCATATTCATTATTATGTTTGTATATAAGGACCTTACTATACATAAAACCAGTGGACTACCGAAGACTACATCGCCATTGCCAGCTCCATTATTTATTTATATCTGCTGCCAGCAGAAGAAGTCTTGCGCCTTTGGTTCGTGACACAGGTTCCCCCTTCCTTGGCCTTGGTTTTCTCTGTCTTTCACTTATCTGTTTTTTTTTTTTTTTTTTTTTTTTTTTTTCGCTTGTTCAATTTCGGTTGGGGGGGAACTTGCTTATTTAGCTCGTGACTGGAAATCTTGAAAAGAAAAAAAAATAAATAAATAAAAGAAAAAAAATAAACGGTCGATCTGTCCCGTTAAGCGGAGGGGGAAGAAAAGCACGATCTACCGGTAAATAAACTTGCAGCAAACAAAAAGAAAAGTTATAACGAGGAGAGGGGGAAGGAAGCATTGCAGAAGAAACAAGCTTTTTTTTTTTTTTTTTTAAAAAAAAAAAAAAAAAAAAAAAAAAGAAATTTTACGTTGCTACTGGGCATGAATTCGAAGGGCGACTGATAAAACATAGAAGCTCTATCCTATTATTCTAACCACAAGACCTGATTCGGACACCAAACACCAAAACACCAGACAGCCAGACATGTATTATTTATTCGCTACAGCTTGATCCACCTCCGGACCGCTACTTATATCGAGCTCTACCCGCACGAGCTCCCTTATTAAACGCCCTGCCTACCATTACATTACCCGCTTGCACAAGGAAAAGGAATATTTATCCCTCAAACGGGTGGTGGGTTAGCCGAAAACTGCGCTTCTCGGAGAAATCACGTACCAGTAGTACCTTTTAAGCCAAAAAAAAAAAAAAAATTAGAGGAAGAGGAGGAGGAAGAGCAAGAAAAGATGACGGACAGGACAAGGAACCTTTGAACAAGGCTGAAAAGTCGAGGATCTATCACCGTAAGTGTACCGCTACGGTCTTGAGATATTTGTGTCTTACATGAGCTGTTTTTCCTTGTCTCGCCCTGTTATTGTCTTTCCATTCCATATTGTTGGAGATATGGATATACGTGGTTACATTCTGTGATATAAATCTACCCTAGATTCCTTCTCCCCCCGCCTTGTTGGACATCAACTTTATTTAAGATAAGACACGGCTAGTGGAGAGCTAGAAGAGAAGAACAAAAAAAATACCATCTGTCCCTATATAGACAGCTCCGATTACAGCACATAGAAAGAGGAACTCGACTGCTTTTTCATTATTGTTATTAACATTATCAAAGCTCCCGCCTCCTCCCATTCTTCTATTTGGTGGCGTTCACTTCTCATTGGTTCCTGCATTTGAAAAATTGCACTTGCAATAGGAAGAACGAAAAATACGGCGAACGTGTTCTCTTTTTTTCTTTCTGTTTTTTCTTTGATGGTGGGGGTTTTACTTTATGTGTGCGTGCGAGGTGAATGCTGACAAAAGCGCATGATTGAAGCCACAAGAGGTCACGATCCGCCATCGCCTTATCGAGGTTGTCTACGAGCTTGTCACACAAAAGCAGCAGTAGTGCGCATCAATCCACAGACCATTTGAACGCCCCAAATTCCTCCGGCAGCATGCAAAGGAATTTCTTCCCCCACTTTACCCACCTCCTCTTGCGCTGCGGCTTTAGCTTCATCCCCAACAGCTCTCGCCTCCAACACCGCCGTATCCGAACTGGCTCTGTAAGATCCTCCACCACGAAGTCGCTACGGAAAAAAGTGTCCCCCGCCGCTGCGGGTACCGGTGGGAACAATGTCCCCGCAGGCCCGTCGTCGGGAGGTGAACTTCGAACATCCCATTGTCAGCTTCTGCTCCGGCATTACCTACGAAGAACATGTCGATCGAGGAATCAGTAAAGACCTTCAGGCTCTTCGAGGCGCTCGGAATGGCGACACGCTGGCGATATCCAAGGCGATCAGGGAGTCGGCCTCTCCGGAGCTCGAAACGGGATCGAGATTCACGGCATCCTGTACCTTGCCGTCCAGTGTGCAGAGACACAGGTCGTCCAGTTCGTCATGTCCTCCACCTCGAGGGATCCTGAAGCTTCGCCTACCGGCGGTAAACCGTTCCTCGATATCAATTACCGAGATCCCGCGACAGGTAATACGGCCCTCCACCTTGCCGCGCAGCTTGGCCGGACACCTATTGTCTCCCTGCTGCTGCGCGAGCCCTCGATCAACGATGCCCTAGTCAATGTCAACGGCGCTCAGGCCATCGATATGGCCAGAAGCGCCGAGATCGCGCAGGAGCTGACGCTCTCGAGAAGCATTTACCTCGACGACCACATCTCACAGCTGAACGACTATATATCTCGGCAAGAGTACGACAAGCTCACGGAGCTACTCGAGACGCCACGGACACGGATGCTCCTGGATCTAAACGTACAGGACGGTGGCGTGCCGGGTAGTACTCTGCTCCACGAAGCTGCCCGAAGAAAGGATACGAGGCTCATACAAATATTGCTCCTTCACGGTGCTGATCCGTTCCGTCGAGATCGCAAAGGAAAGCTACCCAGGATGTTACCAAGGATGAAAAGACAAAGGCTGTACTTAAGAAAAGCCCGGCCGCAATGGCAGCGCAGCAGAGCATCCAAGAAAAAGCGGTCCTGGGATCCGGTGCTGGTATCTTGGGTGTAGAGGAGGGCCACACTGTCGGCGAGGCCCTGCTAAGGAAGGTAGGGAGATGAAAGGTTACCTTAAGAAATGGACTAACTATACGGGAGGTACAAGCTGCGGTGTTCGTACTTGAGAATGGAGTTCTGAGCTATTATAAGCATCAAGGTAAAGCTACCTACCTAATATCCTTAGTAATCTGGTACGGTAAAGAGTCCAAACTAACTTTCACCTGACAATTACTAGATGACATGGAATCTGCATGTAGAGGTGCAATTAACATGCGTATTGCAAGGCTTCACATGGACCCCAGGATAAACTTCGTTTCGAAATTCTCGGCAAGTCATCGGTAAAATACCACCTGAAAGCGAATCATCAGGTCGAGGCTAAGCGGTGGTACTGGGCACTCAACAATGCGATACAGTGGGCGAAAGATGAGGCCAAGGACGAAGAAGAGAGAAAGAAGAAGATGCAAGCCCAACTGCAGGCCGGCAAAGCTGCTCACACCTCTGGCAGTATCGCCTCTGAAGAATTTGAGCGTGTAGACGCTAGTTCGGATTACGTTGCTAGCGAGAGGCGTCTAAGCCGACCGCATAGCGGACTTACCAGGGTCAGGACAACAGGCGAAGGTAGCGTCATGGGTGATACCGATAACGAGCTCAATACCGCTAGCGAAGGCGAACGTGGAACCGCAGCGGAGAGGATGCCTGACAGGAACAGCGACGACGACGATGGCGACGATTATGAAATGCTCGATGACAATTCCTCGCACGGCAGGGAAGAACCGCATTCTCAGGACAGCTTCAATCTGGCCGCCCACTCTGCTAAATTACAACTCGATTTGCTGGCCCACATTGGCAGCGCGCTTACTTCCGAATCGACAAAGCACCCGAACATGCCCATCTCTAACCCAGGCATCATGGTCGCTCTCAGCAGCTACAACTCGGCGGTCCAGAATCTGAAGGGCCTCGTCGGCGAGCTGCTGAAGATGAGCAGGGAGCGTGACGCCTATTGGAAGTACCGCCTCGACAAGGAAGTCGATCTGAGGAAGATATGGAGGAGAACATGACTAAGCTCGCCGTTGAGCAGGAGCAGCTCGAAGACCGAATGGGCGGGTAGAGGAGAAGCGCAGCGGACGAAGAGAGTTTGAGGAGGTTCAAGGAAGGGGCACGCCACGCAGAATGAGTGAGGATCAGCCGGGACTTGGCCCAGGCGCTGGACAAGTTGGACATCGACAACGAAGTGCAGCTTAAGCGGAAGAAGTCCACACTAAAGCAGGTTGACCTAGCTTTGAGCGACTCTGATGAGATGGATGCGAGCGATGAGGAGTTTCTTCGACGCTGTAGATGCTGGAGAGGTGGAGGTGCATTGGAGATGCCATCCCCGTACAGCCTACGCCTGCTACACAGTATGGAACCTGGAGACGGAGGATGAGAGGTTGAGGAAGTCGTAGGAGAGAGTCCAAGACGAGAGGGAGAAGCAATTGCTCGTTATCAAGAAAAGTTTCCGGGGATACGAAGATCCGCCACGATTCAAGTTTGACAAAGCTGCTGACGACCGGCCTAAGATTCACTTTGGGTAGGCTTGATCCTCCCAAGTGCTCTCCATATCCATTGTGAACTTGATTGACTAATGATAATTACTATTAACTATAGGGAATCTTGAAATCATGATCGGTAAAGACATGACAAAGATGACGCTGCCCGTCTCGTTCAACGAATGCACTTCGTTACTCCAGCGTGTTGCCGAAGATATGGAATATACGATCTTTTGGACTCCGCCGCCGAGCGTCTCGAATCCACGAGCGCCTCGTTTACGTTGCCGCCTTTGCAGCTTCCGAATATTCATCTACTATCAACCGTATCGCGAAGCCTTTCAACCCGCTGCTTGGCGAGACGTACGAGTATTGCCGACCCGACAAGAACTTCCGCTTCTTTGTCGAGCAGGTCAGCCATCACCCGCCATCGGCGCCGCGTGGGCCGAAGCTCCCCGGTGGGAAACTGGGCGAGAGTTCCGTGCGGTCGAAATTCTACGGCAAGAGTTTCGACATCAACCCCCTGGTACGTGGTTCTCAAGCTCAGGCCGGCCTCGGAGGCGAGGAGCTGTACACGTGGAAAAAGGTCAACACATCCGTCATCGGCATCATTACGGGCTCCCCGACGGTGGACAACTACGGCCCCATGGAAATAAGGAACCATACGACGGAGACGTCTGCCACCTCGAGTTCAAGGCCCGCGGGTGGAGGAGCGCGGGCGCGTACGAGGTTAAAGGAAGGGTACTCGACAACACCGAAACGCAGCGGTGGAGCATCGGCGGGCGGTGGAACGACAAGCTGTACGCGCGCTTGAGCCACGGGTACGACGCCGCCATACACTCGCCGCCGCGGGTTTACCGCGAACGTCGCCGGTAATAAAAGCCCACGGGTGCTATGCACACGGCCACGACGTTCTCGACGGACGCGGCGTTCCTGGTGTGGCAGACGCACGAGCGCCCGCCGGCGCCGTTCAACCTCACCCCGTTCGCGATCAGCCTGAACTACCTCCCCGAAAATTGAAGCCGCATTTGTGTCCACGGACACGCGCCTGCGTCCCGACCAGCGCGCCATGGAAGACGGGCAGTACGACTTTGCGGCGACGGAGAAGAACAGGCTGGAGGAGAAGCAGCGCGCGAAGAGGAGGGAGAGGGAGCAGAACGGCGAGCTGTATAATCCCCGGTGGTTCTACAAGAGCCGGTGCGAGGTTACGGGAGAGGATTTCTGGCAGACTAATCGGGAGTACTGGGTTAACCGGGACAAGGTTAGCAACGGCGGGGAGTGGGAGAGCGTGCCGGATATATTTTGATAAACTACCTAGAAAAAAAAAATTTAATGCGCGGAAACTTGTACTTTCTCCATTGGGATTTTTTTTTTTTTTTTGAGAAAAAATGTCTTTTGCCTTTTTAGCTTGATAGCTTCTTTTCATGATAATAGTTTTCTGCTTTTTTTTTTTTTAAACATTGGCATTTTTTGCATGCGTTTTTACTTTCTACGCTGATTTTCAACAACGATAATATATATATATAAAAAGACTAGAGTACCTTAAAATCCATTTTTATATAAATTAACGTCCATCCGAAGGATGCTATCGTTTCTCCAAAAGTAGAATACAACATTATCGCGTGTATCGTATACAACTATATCCATAGATTGCGCCGCGTAACGTAAAAGTATCGGTCTATTAAATGTTTCCTGCCTAGTTTTACATCTAGGTTATCTTGCATTAAAAAAAAAAAAAAGAAAAAGAAAAAGAAAGCATCGATTCGAAGGAAACAAAACCCGCAGGTCGTCTTCTCTTCTTCCTAGTCAAAACGGTATTCCCCGTCTGACAGGTAAACAGCCAGCTCTAAACTAAGCTTATAAGCTCTACATCTGCACGTCATGGCATACCTATCGATCTACTAAGAACGCCACACAATGCCTTTACAGCCGTCAATGTCACTTTTTGTCGGCCGTTAATAATATTAGGGAAAGAATGAGTCCAGAGTTTAAGTAGAGAAAAGCTTTGAGATAAGTATAGCACAGAATGTTCGAAAGGAAGAAAGTTTTGTTTTTCGCTTCTTGGATACAGGCAGCATGATCGCCAGCTGGCTGTTTAATTTACATTTTATATGTTTATGTAATAAAATCAGGTGTTTGAACGGCGCGAAACGACAGAGGTAAAAATGAGGTTCTCAAGGGAAATTACAAGAGTCGAGAGAGTTCGAGAGAAAGAAAGGTATCCGAGGAAAAACGAGTGTGAGAATGAGAGGGCATTTAATGAGTGACGATGAAAAGTAAGATATGTGAGACGATAATATGTAAACAGGATGTTGAAAATGTCGATAGGTCAGAGTACAGATACAAGCTCCTCCAAAAAGTAACTTCTTCCGCATCATCCCCTTCCTCAAAAAAAAAAAAAAAAAGATTATACACACTATCAATTACTTTATGTTGATTTTTGATATATAATAATTGTACATCATTTAGGTCATTAGTTTGGTCTGGTATTTCAGTTCGTAACGTCGTAAAATGGGGTTTTTATATCAAGATGAGATAGATCACAGGAAAGCACTTTTTTGTTAAAGTGCTTCCCTTAGGGGATTCCTCTCATACATCAAGTTTATCAATAGGCGTGCTAGAGGACGACGACGAAGGGCTGAAGGGGCTGTATATCTGCACGTGAATGTTGTCGGCTTTGACCCTCTCGACGGGAGGGGAAATGGAGATGTCGGGTTTTTCGGAGGGTGGTGGGAGGGGTCTGAAGGTAAGACTGGCCGACAGGGCAGTTGTAGGGCGCGATGGAGTGCTGTATACGAGAGCCAGAATGAATATCAAAAAGACTGCAACTTAAAAAAGCGAATAACGATAACAAGAGGAGAAAAAAAAAAGTTTGATAAAACATAATATTTTTTGTATTGAGGATAAAAACAGTAAGATGATAAGAAAAAAACAGCTCATGGCAAGACCCCAAGATAAAACCCATGGCAGAAGAATAGATATCCCAAAATAAATCAGGAGCTACATATATTCTCGTGTAAAAAAAGGAAACATGATCAGAGCATGATTGTTCTCTTTATTCTGGATTTCACAACGCCGAGTAGCCTCCTCTACCAGATCCACCGTTCTGAAACGTATGAATGATACGACGAAGAAAGTCGCGGAAGAGGTACGGGAGGTCGCGGATGGTATCACTGTGAGGCAAGAGTCCCATCTGTATTTTTCGGTTGTAAAGAGAGAATGAAGGAAAAATTCACATCCGTTAAGTTCATGGTCACAAAGAGAAAGGAAAACAGTAATGCCATCACATAAAAAAAATAAAGATAGATAACATATAAGAGAAAAGGAAAGAAGATAAAAGAAAGGCATTCGTCGTATACGAAAACGGGAGGAAATAAATTAAGAAAGAAAAAACAAAGAGAAACCGGTATAGTTAAAGTCGTACGTACCCGCGAGCGCCGTAGCGGTTATAATTCAGCCAGGAGCCGAAGATGAGGTAAGCTGCGATACCGAGGAAGAGGCTGTTTAAGATTAAAATAGATTAGCAAGGACTTTACCGAGACAAATTGGTTAGATAAGACATCCAGATACAGAGGAGAGATAGCATACACGATGATAAGCCACGTGAAGAAACCCCAACTTCCTTTCGTGGTTCCGAGGTTTATTCAAAGCGTCCTCGCAGGCGTGCTTCGTGCGCCAGTTGAGCCGAAGAACGTCGTCCTTGTAGCTCACGAACGTTAAGCTTCGCTCCTTGTCGTCGCCAGGCTTCTTTTCGTCTTTTTTGTCTTCATCCTGCTTTGTTACATCTCGCACAGCTTCACCACGCCTCGTCGTGCGCATGCTGGTGCCAACGCTCTCGATCTTGTCGTCCTCTCCGGGTCCGGTTTTGCCGTCATCTTGCCCTTCCCATCCGGTCCTTTCGGGTCGCATACCAGTTCTATTATAGCCGTTTGCTTCTCGCCCTTGAAAATTCCGCCATGGAGCTCCAGTCGAAGACCTATATAAAATGTTTAGAAGGGATCCGTAGCGACATTGGTAGATATAAAATAGGTAAAAATTATATACCTTCGCGGCCCTCGTCGGCATGAGCCGGGCTCTCTTTCAGTCTAGTGATCTTAGGGTCGATGTGATTGTTCGCAAACTCGCCTGCTACCGATATCGTGTTCACGAACGTAGTCTTCGGTGGCTTTTCACTCCTGTCGATGAGGTATTTGACACCGCAGATCCGCGTGCCAGATTCACATTGCTCTTCTGCGGAATTTTATCTTTCTTCTTAATAGGTGCCTGGCGTTATGAAAAGGATATGTTAGCGGGTTTGTTTTGCGTCACTTGGAATATTTAAGTGTTTCCGGGGCTTCCGCTTTGTCACGCTAGGAAGGGTCTCCCTAAAACCTGGGAATCGCCCCTACTCCGGAAAGTTCTCCGTTGGCGACGGAAGTAACCAGAAAATTTGCGAGAAAAGAAGAGACACAAAAGATAGGGGAAAAAACTGAAACATAAAGAGGTAGGCGACGAAAGCATCACAAGGGGGTGAGAAAGGGTGGAAATCCCAAGGTGTACATACGCAGAGGTTAGTAGTCCATGTCGTATTCTCGGCGTTCCCTCCTAACTCTTCATGAATAGTTATAGCGTGCTCTCCCCTTAAACTTCTCAGATCAAACTTGACCCCTCCACTGACGATATTGCAATCGAAGGAAGCAAAGGCTCCGATCGGGAGGAGGAGCGGGAGTAGCCGAAGGGCGGCCGACTTTGTAGAGCGTCTCGATACCATGCTGGGAAGAAAGGGGGGGGGGGCTGTAACGTCTATCTGTGCTATTGGGGTCGATGGTGAGTACGGGAACCACGAGATGTCGAGATATCTCTATCCAGGGGGGTAAAGGATAGGAAGGAAATAGGATATGGGGGGTGATAGGGATAAAGAGAAAGAGAAAGAGAAAGAGGAAGAGAAAGAGGAAGAGAAAGAAGAGAGTGTGAGGGAAAGAAGGACAAAAAAGAAATAAAGGAAAGAAAATTTTAAAAGAAAAAAGAAAAAAGAAAAAGATGAGAGATGGTGACGAAAAGGTAATACGTAAAATCCGGTAGGGCTCTGTAAATGAGGTAATAAACATACACAGTACAGTAATATAGACTTTTACTTTACTTTTCCCTCCGGATGACAAAAAAAAGAAAAGAAAAAGGAAAAGAAAAAGGGAACGGAAATACGGGGATGTACGCTAACGTATGCTTGCTTGCTTGCTTAAAAAACCGCCCAAGGCTAAGACCTAATTTACATGGACCCTCGAGGACTTCATTCAATATTTTTGTTTTTTAAGAAAAAAAAAAAAAAAAAAAAAAAAAAGGCCTCTTCCTTACCTTCTGTTGCTTGTCTTTTCCTTATTCCTTCCTTCTTATATCCTTCGCGGCTTAGAACGGGAAGGTCAGTAAAAATTCGTACGCCTTTGAAGGAAGAAAAAGGGAGTAGATATGTATACCGAAAGAAAAAAAAAAAGCCCCGTCAAAAACGCCCTTAACTTTTTTTTTTTTTCTCCTGTTATCTTTTTCCGGAACGAAACACGGCCGAGGCAAGCGAACAAAAGAGCGAGAAGCAACACGGCAAACAAAGACGAAAGAAAAATATATGCCGTATGCGTATATGGGTATTGTAGTAAAAAAAAAAAAAAAGAAGCTGTCGTAAATCGTGTCGGTTAAACGAAAGAAACAAAGAAACGTATCGTGAAAGAGAGTTGATGTTTCCTATAAAAAAAAAGAAAGAAAGAAAGTGAAGAATTGGAAAAGGAGACGTTGCGTGGTTGAGTTTAGTTGAAGAAATAATAATAATATTTAAATTAATACTAGGCTAAAGATGGGGGGAGGGAGAGAAAAAAAAAAAAAAAGGAGTATGTATTGTTTGGAGAGCGACCCAAGAGAGAAAAGAAAAAAAAAACAAAAAAAATCCTAAAAGAACAAGCCGTACATATAGGAGACTTCAAAGGGAAATATATATATATCTATTGCTTATTGTAATTACTTATATTATAAAGTATACTAGGTAGATCACCTCACTTCTTCACTTCACTTCACCTCCCAAGACTTGCAATAAAAGAGAAAGGCTGGGCGATACTGGATAATCCCAATACTGGGTAAATCTCTCAGTCTAATATTTTCCGTCCTTCACTTGGTCGCCAGTCACTCTCCGATCACTGCCGCTGTCTCTTTCTTTACCCCTTGGTTTTTTAGAGCCCTTTAACTTTGTCATGCACGAATGTACGGAATCGCAGGTTGCATCTTATGTATACACACAGGTGGCGTCAATCTTCTTCTGGAGAGGAAGAAAAAAGAGAAAGAAGAAAGGGCCCTGTGTGAGGTCCTTTTTTTTTTTTAAATAAACCCTATTTGTTATAGTTTATCCGAGCAAGGTCAAGGGTATATTATATCCACTTCTTCTTCTGGCGTCTTTCTTTTAATTTCATTCTGCAGCTTTCCTTTCTCTCTCTCTTTCTTTCTTTCTTTCTTTCTTTCGTTTTTTCCTCTCCTCCGTTCAACCCTCCCCCTATTTTCAAGGCGTTTCCCATCTGTTTTTGTGCTGGCCTTGCAGCGCTAACTAGCTGAATATCACGATCTGAAAGATTGTTAGTCATATTTTTTTTTTCACGGTCTGAATCCGATATTGCCATCAAAAAGCTGCACGGACGGGATTGTGATTGTGGGACCTGAGCTTTTAAGCTTGTGAAGCGTAAGTGCTGGAATTCCGGAGTTCGGAAGTTGGAAATACGATTTCATCCGTCTCCCCTTTTTTCTCCTCCCAATAGCGTACGCGAGCGACCGTGAACGGAATAGCTTGTGCTTCTTATTCAAATGTTTTTTTTTTTTTTTTTTTTTTTTTTTTTTTTTTTTTGCTTTGGTCAGAAAGCAATATAGGGCACGCGAAAGATAAAGATGTTAGTTATACTATTATAATACTCTTATATATATAAATACGTGATTATCGATACAGCAATTCGTATCGATAAATACTTAATACTCTCGCAAAGCCAGAAAAAAGACAGAAGGGAGAATATCTTTTTACTATTCTGTCTTCGCTATACTAACCATTAACCGGAATCCCTTTCCTTTCCTTCCCACTTGGGCGTTTCGCTCGCGAAGAAATTTTCTGAAACGTCAATACGGGTGGGTCAAAGTGCAGCCAGCCTTACGATGAAAAAAAAAAGAGGTTGAAAGAGCTCACTGAGAGATTCGATAAATTTTCTACATAAAACCCTTGACAAGCTCTTTCGGTCTTATTCTACGAATTAAGGTATTGTCTAACTTTTTAGTATCAGACTATGAGAGAAGGATGACAATGGCCTGGAGGAGCGGTCTTTTTTTTATAGATTTGAACAAATAATAGGTATATTATTATTAGCTACGGATGAAACCACAGTAGTAATGTTATTCATAAAACCAGTAACAAGAAGCTGAGTACGATATTTGAAAATCAAAAAAAAAAAAAAAAAATTTAGTTAGATAAAAGCCCAATCGCTCGTGAGAGACTGTAGTAGGATTTCGGTTTACATTTTCTTTGCTCAGACGCCCAGGCGCTCTTACAATTACAGGACGGGATAAAGATTATAGACTAAGGAGGAGGGGAATATTCCAGCTCCGCTACCTGCTGATATCGACCCGATTGTTACTCAAGCTGGATATCTCATAGCCTCAACTCCCACTAGTCTCATCCATTGACTTGCATGCCTTTTGGCTTGGGGGTTTTGGCGAGAGCAGCTCGATGAACCTCCACAACATTCCGGTTTGAATTCCTAAAAAGGATATATAGTATCCAAGATCAAACTCCTAGTATGTACTGTATACCGTAATTACGTAGTATTCTGATATCTACATATTTCAATCAAGACTATTTTTAAAAAGCTTTATATATACATATATATATTCAACGATTGAGGTTCCCGCAAACATCGCTATTTTCACCAAGGTAGCTGTTTAACAAGAACCCCACTATTTAGCAACGAAAAGCTCCTACGTATTAGTATAAGTAAGTACCTAGTATGCATATATATATGATATATCACTTCTAGCATGAGTTCAATAAAACATCGTGAACCAATTTATTGCTACTATACTTGTAGATACATTTCCCAACAATTTAGATTATTTTTGATATCGATGTAGCCATAATGTAGTATCTTCGTCTAGCGATTCTGAAGGCTAACATTGCATCATTCGAACGAACTAGGCTTTGTCGAAAGCCAGCTTTCCAGCCCGAGTAGCTCGAAGACGTCCTTCAGCGACCTTGCAGGAAAAACAGGAATCGCTCATTCGATATTCCAAGGGGCGGTGGGTAGTATACCGTATTGCGGCAACAGTCGCAAGTGCATAAGAATTTTCTAGCCAAACATCGTCGATTCTTCATACATACATACATATATATATACAAGAAAGAAAAGGATTCGATATATTGGTGAATTGCAATACATAAACACTTTACTATTTGCCCAGTTGTGGTTCTTTCTCCGTAACCATTTACTTGCAAGATAAACAAGATAACTCATTCCCTCTCAAGCTCCTCATATGGTTCAAAAAAAAAATTTTTTTTTTCAAAATGGCTATCGGAAAAACGTAATACCCTCTTCGCATTACTTCCCTACCAAAGGAAACAACTCTCACTATAAACTCAATAAACACCAATTCTCCATCAGGTCACACAGCTTACAAACCGAACGATCTCCAGCTGCCCAAGACCATCACGCCGGAACAAGCCAATACCCAATACCCAATACGGTACCTCGTAACCACTTTATACACCTGGACAAACAGCCTCTTGACAAGTGGAGATGGTGGTTCCTTCGCTATTAAAATGACTCTGTCCGGTAGGGCGGAAGGCGATACCGAACAGGTACAAGATCGTGTTTCAGATTTCAGTATACCCACTTCGAATGGGGGACAGCTACCCGTCCAGACAAACCGAGCTTCAGCTGGACTTTTTGGTTCCGGTACGAAGGTTGTCGGTCACCACACGGAAAACACTCCGACACTCGCGATGCTTAACGACGTCAAGATCAGCTTCATTTACGATAAAGATAAGGAGGTTTACGGGATGGGTCTCACCACACAAGGTGAGCTTTTGAGCAAGGTAATGGCATGGCTGGTGGCTGGAATTATTGCTGGGCATCTGTTCGTTTGATTTTGTTTGGATTTCGTTCGGTGCGACAGCCGTTGGAGCTAGCACAGCTGTTGCTAACGGCGTGTCTTTTGTCGTGACTGCTGCCGCAAAGGTTGGTCTCTTGAGGAAGAACGGGGTGATTTATAAATGTAGTATGTCGTTTACAGTAATATTGGAAAGAACTTTTGTGAGCCAGAAATTGACAGTTCTACTTCCTAAATACAACTCTTTAGTAGAATTCAGTATAAAATTTTTATTTGAGTACTTAAGTATGAAATTGCAATATATTTTCAATTCATTGATTGATAGTAATCCTGTAAATAGATAAAGAGTAAATGCATAAAGGAGCAGAATTAGTAGCATTAATTAATACTCGCCCACCGCAGTACTGCTTGACGAGATAAATCACTAGTAAATTTAGCCGTGTGGAAAGATCAAGCGCAAGTAGCATCAACGACTGGTTTTCGGTACGAAAAGGTCAAAAATAAATTGTTTAAAAAATACTCTTCGCTATTCTTTCCGTCTTATTTACGACTCAAAGTCTTGTATAACTAAGCAAGGGTGTCAGATTATGAGGTGAGAATCACCTTGACGTATTTTGGACGCAAAGAAGTTAACTACAGTCTCGTAGAAGCGGTCTCTGTTTTCTAGGGGTTTGAAAATAATGCGAAATGCATTAATGCAAGAATTTATATTCGCTACGGACGAAAATTACCAAAGCTACTCCTCTAAAATCAATATAACATCTAATCATAAAACCAATGACAAAATAATTGAAGGAATAATATGCCAAAAAAAAAAAAAAAAAAAAAACATATGATCCTTAATAGAGAAAGTGCGTTGATATTTCGGTTTACGTATTATTTTGACGCCTGATCATGAAGTGTTCAATGAGAGCAGTGTGATTTTGAACCATAGATTCCGCGTGCTGGATGGCTTGCCGGTCACCGCTCTGCGTTGCAGCACTCAATTGCCTCTGGGCGTTGTGCAGGTCGTTTTGGTGTCTCTTTATCTCCCACATATATGCACCGCCGTTGACAATGTACGACTGAGCCACCAGCGGCGATTCGGTGTAAGAGAACACGCTCGGTGCTGGTTGTGGCTGCGGCGTAGGTATCGGCGACGGCTGTGCGTGTGAAACGTACGGCGACACTTGTTTCGGCTCGTGGTTATTGAAGTAGCCGGGCGTGGCATACTGCTGTGCTAACGGGATGTTACCCGGCCCGGTTTCGATGACTTGTTGTTGATTCCGCCCTTGAGCTTTCTGTACACCTTCGTCTTCCAGCAGCAGCACCCGATGAGGAACACGACAATCAATGCCGCTAGCACGCCGAGGACCGGTACGATTATACCCTTGTAGCTCTCCCAAAACACGTTCCTCTTTTTAACTACAACATGCTTCGCCTTCCCTTCTGTCTGGATAGTATCCTTGTCGAATAGAATCTTCGGACCGTGCTTCCAGGGCGTGCCGGTGAAAGGACCCTTGATTACGAAGCCGGTAGTAGTATCTGTGAAAGAAAGTTCACCTTTGCTTCGTTCGTCGAGACTTCAGGCGTCATTTTCGCGCCGCTGTTAGATACAATAGAGCGCACGAAAAACGACTGTCGACACCCCTGGGTATGAAGTTTCCGTTGTTAGGTTCATTTTATAATTATTATGGTTATTGTAGCTAGCGGCTTTGCTAGTCGGTGATCCGCCCAGTAAGAATTTGTCGCCATCCTTTTTAAGACCCAGCGTCCAAATCCGTCCGCTCTGAACGTTGTCGTTGCTTGATTCGAAGTTGACGAATGCCCTGTCCGTGGTATCCCCTCTACAGGTCTCGTCTTCATTCCAGCGACGAAATGAAAATAGTAGCTGTTTTTGTCGTAGCTTTTACGCGATACGCCGTCACGTTCTATAGGACCGAGTCGAAGAAATCCGGAGGGAACGTCGGGGGTTTTTAATACCGGACAGTTGTTGCTATTGTTATTGGCCGGAGGGTCATGGCGAAAGTGTAGGTGCCGTTGTAGTACGCATCAAGGATCTTCATGTTGTAGTTAACATCGGGACTCGAGGTCGTTACGTAGTTCGCAGCTATAAATTTAAAAAGCAGCTAGTAATACTCTGTTTACATAATCTACATATACAAATCTATCTCCTTTTCCTCTTCCCTTCTCTCGTCATTATCTATATAATAGAGGGCCGGTTGTATCTGAACTTACTAGAAACATCTTCGCCATCATTCATGAACCATTCTAGCTTTGGGAATCTAGGTAGAAGAGGCCGATTTCCTGGGTTTTGGCCGATTGGACAGTAATCGGTTGAATTGAAAGGATCCGGGCAGGCGGTTTCTGGAGTTATCGCTTTACCCTCGTAGTACTTTTGCTGGTAGGGAGTGTATGATTTTGCGTTTAACTGTTGAGAGAACATACTGGTATCTTATACGTAATAATGACCGCAGACACCGTCCCGCAGAATGCAGATAAGCATTCCCATCACTGATCAGGGGGTAATAGGAGAAGTTTTCGCTTCTTTTGCAAAGAAATTGCAATCTAGACCTTGCCTTGTTATATCATCGTCACTATTGGCGTCGCTTAAAATTACTCGTACCGAAATAAGCAACGACACTTGCAAGTTACAACCATGGTTGTTCAAATAATACGTATAACTGCTGCTAGCCCTATCAGTGCTGGGTAAGTCCCACCGAAAAAAAAAAAAAAAAAAAAAAAAAAAAAAAAAGGTTGATATGTGCCACTCGGAGGCGGAACTATAAATTAAACCGTTTCTGGAAGCTCAAAGCTCCGTTACATTTTACCAAGCGACGCTAGACAACGCCTCTATCGGTAAGTTTCTTGTCTATATATAACATATTATATATACTTATCTCAAGTACCATTAAAATCCGACCGTTTGAGTACAGCAACCATAATCATGGCCACAGTTCGAGATATCGTCCTCCATGTACACCGCACAGGTATAGAAGCCCTCCTATACTCTGCATCTATAAGAAGCTAACCTCTTTGTCCCTATTCATGCAGTCACTGCGATCCTTTGGGCCCCCATAACGTTCCCAAATGCCGGCCTCCCCTCATCGCCGTGTCCACGCACTTCATCTCCTGCCTCGCCATAGCATTTCACAGCTTTTGCCCCCCGGCGGTCTCGATGGCGCTGCTGCTCCTACACATCGTCCTTTTAGTCATGATTACGTTGTTGACTGGGTTATGGGAGTACCGCGGTGTAATTAAACCTGTCTTGTCGATCCTCATTCTCTTTTCGGCATTTCAGACTTTTTTTAAAAATAACTATTTGTACAAATATATATATATGTATATATATAATTTTTTTTGTCCTTTTCATGTATTACAGTCCTTCCTACAGTTTCGTTACGCTTTCAAGGAAATTTCAGTTTTGATGTCCTTACTTCGCACTCAAGCAAATACCTCGTCCCATGGGTAAATTGGAAATGATAGCAATAACAACATTACTATTCAATAACTCCTCACTTGTGGATGGACACTTAAGGTCGTTGTCCAGTGGTCAGTTGCATAAACGGAGGCCACTACTCCCAATACATTAACAATCACGTTTGTACTTCCACCTTCTGATGGAAAAGTTTTTAGTTCCGTTACTTTCATCTCCTGCGTGAATGTGTGCATTTCTCTCCTACAAGTCCCGTGTCACCTCTCGAGTTTGTTGCCGCAAGTCCCACGAATGGCCTATATATTCTTTTTTTTTTTCATTCGGGTTCGGGTAAGTATCACACTTCTACCTCTCATTCGCGCCGCGAATACGTTCTAGTTTATATTTAGAAGGAATCGACGTCCATGCAGTCAAAAAGGTTCAGCTGAAGAAGATAAACTGGGTAAGTATGCAGGAGGTAAAAGTGCTGTGGGTTTCTCGAAAAAAAAAAAAAAAAAAAAAAAAAAAAAGTAAGGGGGCTGGAACATTTAACACCTTTTGTCAAAGCTCCATATTCAGTTGGGAATGTAGTTGGATAGGATATGAACACGTTCATTCAATAGGAGTTGAAATCTACAACTTCTTACGAGCCAGCAAAAAGGCCGCCTGGAATGCAAAGGTGAAGAAAGAGAGCTTGCTGTTATTTGGAGCTCCAAGCCTCTGTTGCTTCTTCCTTTCTATCCTTTCTCGTTGTTACTTGGGCATTCTTTCTCACGAAGAGAATTGTCCGACATATTAATGCATGCTGGTTAGGTGCAGCCAGCTTAGGATAGAAAAGAAAAAAAATCTTTCTGGCTTATTCCGGACCGCGATTCCTCGTGGGAAAAGAAAATAATAGATTGAAAGAAGCGCCGTTCAAACTCGTCGTCATGCAAGCTTTGTTTTATTTATCAGGGCAGGGGGATTCTCAAGCTCATAGCGTGTTTCTCGTTGCTCTTAACGAAAGTAGCGCCAAACCAAGGTGTATTTCCTCTTTTAAATGCAGGTTTCGTTCGCGTATCTCCCGTTTTTGATCAGTGGCTCCTGCTTCAACCTTCCGGACCTCACAAACGCTACCTTCGGAACTGATATTCTTGGAAGGTGAACGTTTTTTAATTTGTTAGTTGCTGCCGCGGAACTCGATTCCTTGACAAGGGTATATATTTTACTGTGAGCTTTCATCCAAGCTCCACGAGCTTTGCCATATATATATATAATCTTTCGGAATGGAGGAGGTAAGTGAATGTTGAAAAAGTGTTCGAACTATGCGAGAAGGAGGAAATAACAGTAAAATATAGCAAATAGCATGTAGGATATAAACTCGTTACTCTCGTCGTTGACTGGACCCGGGACCACCTCGCGAATTGTTCGCGGTTCTGATCGAGTTAAACAGCGTAAAAAACTCACAAAATTTTTCAAAGAGAACCAGAAAAAAAGCCTCAAAGTTACGATAAAATTGCAATCGGCAAAAGACTTGAGAAAAATGAGCGTTGAATTGTCATGTTCTGATTTGTAGATGTCGCCTATTCGCAACCGCTTGATTTAAGAGTTTAACAATATTTTATTCTCTTATTTTTTTTTATCCTAATTGAGCTCTCCATTCGAGTTGCCGCTCGCCAATTGACCTCCATCTTGAACTGTTTTAGGAACTCGTAGTGCTGGATATTCTCCTCGGCCGTCTCGTCGATGATCTTTGCAGCTTCGGCGCCGTATTTTTCGGTCCACTCCACGATCTCCTGCTCACGAGTCTTAACCTTTTTCTAAAATTTATTAAAGTTATAGTCGTCAGTCAAAACCGCTCCTGCAAAATAATACGAAATGAGAGAGTCGAGTAAATAAAAGGTAATCGTTGATAATTAATCATTCTTCCACTCTTCACCCGGAAAAGAAAAAACACGAAAAGGCAAGAACTCTTGCCACACTCTCCAAAAACTTTCTCCAAAAAAAAGGTCTTATCGGGGGTTATAATCACAGGAGGAGCGTCAGGTTTTCTCACAGAAGCTCTCGGCTTCAACCCCGAACTACCAATGGCGTCCTCGTGGAAACCTTTCCACTTGTCGAAGGACTCGCAACCTTTATTAGCGCCCACTCCAGCATGCTCTCGTGGAACTCTAGACCGACCGATTCGCAGTACTGCCGCACGACCTCGTGCGGGTAGTTGAGGAGGTCGTCCGCGTCGACGACGCAGACTTTGACGCCGCTGTTGGTGCCACCACCGTTCCTGACGGTGCCGTCCGTGTTCTCGGTGCTGTGCGGCTTGGCCACGCCGCGCGGGTCGTAGATGAGGCCCTCGGCGAGGAGGAACTCGAAGACGTCCCGGAGCTCGCGGTATCCAGCCTCGACGGCATGAACCTGTCGAAGCCCGTCATCTCGGAGAGCGGCGGGATGCAGCACCTGTAGTAAGACGGAATAGCCGGCGCGGGTGGCGGATGAGGAAAGTGAAGTGAAACCTCGACAGCTCTGAAACAGGGAGGACAGTCGGGTTTTTCGTCTTGGTCTGCTTGTCGGCGTCCGTCACGCTGGAGGCGACGGAAGGCGCGATTTTGGCATTGTTGAGGTCCGGGTGGGTGGTCGGAGGGACGAGGTAGTGGATGATGTCCTTGATGAAGAGGCGTTTTCCCTATTATGTTTTGTTTTATCTGATGAGTGATCTTGCTTTTTATCTGGGCCTCTTTTAAATCTGAATCCCTTTATTGGCGATCTATATGTATGGGGGAGCATGTCTTCATTCATCGCGGTCTTCGAGAAAGGTTATCGGTGCCCCGTAGAGTGATCGTAGACATGGTCAGGTAATATAGGATTGTCATCTGAGCTTACAAAAGCTCAAAAGAACATAAGGTAAAATCAGGGTTACAGGTAGACTCGGAAAGCGCATAGAAACTAAAGCGTGAAGGAATATAAAAACCGTATGTTTCTTTCATCGTCTTTCTGGGGTACCATTGGCTCAAGCAATGAAAAGTCAAGTTGCACAGATGATATGTGCAGCGCGATCGCGGAATTCCTTCCATGTGGTCGGTTCAAACAACCGAATATAAATCCTGAGAAAACAACGAAGAAAAAAGAAAGAAAAAGAAAGGAAAAGGTTCTAGAAGAGCTTATCGGCCGTGGTAAGCTGTCATCTTCTAGCCACCAACGCACTCGAACTAACGAGGGGTATCTACGTGTGGGGGGGAATTAAAGCAATTAGAAGACTTGTGGGCAGCGCATAAAAGAAATCACACCTCTTCTTCCTCCTCAAATCTCTTCAGAACATCCGCGTAGGTCACTTGATGAAAGCCACTACTCTCACGGACCCCGACCTCTTTCTCTCCGTCGCCGTCGTAGCGGACAGAGAGCCTCTCGGGGCCGTAGTAGAAAGCATCTCCGAATGGTTCGTGGATGCATTTCAGATCTTTGCGGGTCATGAAGACTCGCTCAAAGGCTGTTGAAACCCTATATATAGAGCAAAACGGTTAACATTACTATCTCATTGAGAGCAGTCAAGAGAAAGGAGCGAATGGAAGTGGGCTAATTCGTAATAAGACTTACGATCTTGGGTGTGTAGCCACAAAAATGGGCTTGTCTGACTGCGGGACAACCATGATTGCTACTTTGTAGTCTTGTCCTTGTTGAAACGTAAATCAATGTGCTTTGCTATGTAAAGTCGGTGGATATTGCATTGCAATAGTGAGCTAAAATGGCGACATCAAGGGAGGGTCGCCTTTAAATATATCCTCGAGGACCCCCTTTTTTTTTTTTTTTTTTTAGAAAAAAAGAAGGAAAAAAGTAAAGTATCTGAATCAATTCGTCGTAAGCCAATATCGTCCCGCGACCGGCAAAGATGTACTTCGCCAACCTTGTTGTGAGGACTAAAAAATGGGCACCCTGCTGAGATCTTCTGCCCACTAGCTCGGAAAAGACATCTATTTTGACTAGAGAGGGGTAGAAGAAAAAGAAAGAAAAAGCAAATCTGTATAGTGGCTTCTCTATGTGTGCAATGTCCAGAGTAGAGTGTTGAGGTGCAAGTATCTTCACCGCTGCAAATATTTGCTTTGTACCTTTTTTTTTTTTTTTTTTGTATCTTTCGGCCGTTTTTAATAGCTCAAAATAATAATATGGCGGACAAACCTTGAGTTTACAGGAGGATACCATGTCTGAGAAGCTGTTTCCTATCGCTATAACGTGTATCCTGCCCAAAACTTGTACCCTTTTTCGGAGAGTTAGTTCCATCGGTACATCCTTGTCGCTCAGCGGGCTTCAGTTGATTTCGAAGGCAGAGGAACCCACATGGGATGCATACCCTATTTGCGGTACAAGGAAGCGGATCCGCCGCAGTTTATCCAACAGCTCTCTTTCCTCACCTTTTTCCAGCAGAATCTTGCCGACGCGCACCCTGCAAGTTCGGAAAGGGAGTCCTCCTAGAGAATACCGCAGAGGCGGGATACGGAAATGATTGACAAGGAGGGGTGATGTCTTAAGCATCTTTTTTCCTTGGTGGTGGTGAATTGTATGTGGGAACCCAAGAAAAGAATGATGTCAGAACGATGTCGGGGGCGGTTGGGGCAGTTTGAAACTAGTATGAAGACGGACTTGCACGAGAGAATTTTTAGTCAACTAGCTTATCGCGAATAAACGGGCCTGGCACCTAGATTCCACGTGGAGTATAAGTTGGTGTCGTTGCAACGGTCTCGTTGTGCCTGTACCGGTAATCTGTAAAGGAATATACGCAAAGCTCCAAGGCAATCAATAATATATGAATACTAGTAATAATAATAGTTACTATTGTGATATGGAGACTTCTCGGAGCTTAACGAGACTAAACGAAGCTAGCGTCCCGCCGTTTAGAAAAAAGCAAAAAGGGTCAGCAACTGCCCTTAAGCAGAAAAACATTTTCAACTTTTTGCTGGCTTTCAAGGACCGTGAACATATCCTAATACCGCAATGAGCTCTTTGCGGGTCACGTGGAATAGATCTGCTGTCGATCCGGACGTGGTCCGTATCTCAGCAGCTTCCTGTTCTGAGCTTATGAGCCCTACGCATTAACAAGGTCCAAACCGTTCTCCAGTGTCCTCTTATGCTTCTTCTCCCTGGAGAGCTCCGCGGATCAGCCGTGGGGACTATCGATACAGCTACTTAGTAGTTTAAGCTAACGAGAAACTTTGTGGCGGACATCACTTGCTCACGTGTGTTGCACTTTCAAGATGCTTTTTAAAAACGACAAAAAAATCACTTTTGTGTATTCGACCCGGCTATGGAGGGAGAAAGAATAGAAAAAGGGAAAATTTCTTAGGGAAAAGGAAAAGAGGGAAAAAAAAAAAAAAAAAAAAAGGAAAGGAATCCCTTTGGAAGATGAAATGTCCAAGATTAAAACGTAAATGAAACAAGAACTAAAAAGTCGAAGAAAAAAAAAAGAAAGGAAAAAGAGGATGCTTCAAAATATCACACTCGAATTTGGATACATCGATATCCTGCTTGCACGATGCCACACTAGACATTTCTCTCAAATGCGGATAGGGCTGAGACATCCTGGAGGAATGCCGTTCCTTTAGAACGTAAGAATTGAATCTGTCGTTGATTTCAACATTGGCGAGAGCTTTGTTTGCGATCATTCGTGGTCCTCGCTGCGCTTCCACCCCGAGTGAAAGCTTCCTGGGTCCCCACGAGGCGGATTCCACCGCGGTTCCCGCATCATGATGGTATCGCCGTAAAACGGCCGCAACGTACCGTCGCAGCGGCAGTATACTTTCGCAAATGTCTGTCAAAAGTACCCTACTCGTACCGGAGGGGGGTCGATATACATGATCGTGGCGAAGCCAGGCGGCACATCTGAGTGAATTGCGTTCTTGTTGAAGAAGGAATAACCGCCATTCACCAGTGGCGGTGGTTCGTTAGGGCTGAATAACGCGCCAGCGAGTAGGCTTGAGCATGGAGAGAAGGAGGGGTGGCGGCGGTAACGGAGAAATGGACCTGCACAACGGTGCATCCGATGTTTCCGGAGGCCGTCTTACCGATTTCGACACGACTTCGGGCTTGTCCGTATTTTCAAATGGTTGCGCCTCCCGTGGTACGGGCTGCTGCGGAACTTTCTCCGACCCTGGTCGCCGTATCGGCGAGGCCTCACGGACTGGCTGTCGCCTGAGCAACACCATCGTGACCTGCCTCGTCCTATCATCTGAATCTCTCTGTCCTCTTTTTCCTTCCACCGCTTTGTTGACCTTCGCAAGGATGAAGTCGGCGAACCGTTTCAGCCTTTCGGGCCGAAAAACAGCAAGAGAGAATATAACGAGACTAGCAAGAACTGATAATATCCCAAAAGCTCAAAGTTTATGTTATTCTTCTCCTATGTTAGCAAGATAGTTTCATCCTGAAATCCATAAATAGATGATGATGTGGCATACAGTGAAAAACATGACCCCTACTGTGATCAAGGCCATTTTTGCGCGGCGCCTTGTCTTGCGCTATTGTAAAAAAGCTGCGGTTAGTCAATTATATTATTTCATGGATATTTCCAGATGCGAAACCAAAGAGATCATACCCGGCATTTGTTATCCCTCTTTAACCTTTTACAGTCGGTGTGTTTCGCTGGCGTCTCTTCTATCTTGTTAACTTTCGGCCCTGTTCGATCGCCCTAACATTCGATGATTGAGCAGCATTCCTTATGCTGAATGAATTTCGAAGCTACAGCCATCGGGTTAGAATATATGGAGATGGTACTTCCTCAGACACGGTCGCTACACGGCGACTTACCATTTGTATATGGTTCTCTATTTGGTATCTTAGAGATTGGATTGTATCTTGACTGGTGTTCAACTGGTCAAGTATACAACTAAAATTGATAGACGCACTTGGGCCAAGGTTCATGCTTGAATGCAACGGTGCTACGCATTGGACTGTGGACGCTAGCTTAAGCTCCTTAACGAAGCCAATGTGGCTGTTGATAATGTGTAGACAATCGGAAAACTCTTCCTGTAACCTGTGGAGATCGAGAACAGCCTCTCGTAAGGTACAGAAAGAGACCTGTTTAACTATATACAGTAATATCTAACTTTAGTTTCGTGCTTTAGAGAATACACTAGAGAATCTCTGGAAGATGATTGAATAAAGAGTATTTATAACTTACTTGACAGTTCCAGTAGCGTCTTGCGCAATCGTTAAATTCAGGCCATTCCACACTGGCACGCAGGAGCTCAGATATCAGCCAGAATGCGTCGTTCACTGCCCGGCCATGTAAGGATTCCCTCTGCACGACGTCTATCAAGTGGCTGTACAAGTCCACCACGTCTTCCCGCTGCTTTACGTTGAACCACTGCGGAGGCTTGTCCAGGAAGACCACCATGGTGTATTTAGGAGGGCCACCTTGCTTCGATTCATCCTTGAGCCACACGCAAAGCCGCTGGATGCCCCACCGCTCAAAGCCAGGTTCGCCTGTGATGGAGCCAACGCCGAAGTTATTTACGCCCCCGGGGAATAGCGCAGAACGTTTGGCGGCCGCGGGAACGTGTCATGTGCCTGGTTCTGAACGTGCAAGTGCGGGTAGTCGAAGAACATGCTGATTTCTATTATGGTAATCAGTTTAAGAACTATCACGATTGGATAGCCAACCTTTGAGGGGGAAAAAAGCGCAATGGGAGCGGCGTCCTACCTCTCGAATCAAGTGGCGACATCGCTATATTCGACCGGAATATCTCCTGCCTCCAACCTGTAAAAAACGACTCTGGAATACCCGTCTCGCGCACCAGGGAATCATGCATCCATTCAGTGCACCTGGCAGGAATATAGCTCTCGTATTAGCATACACCCGCCTTGGAGAACTATACAAGAAGAAGCACGAGGTTTACCAACCAGTTTGCTACACTATAGGTTTACGAAATCGCCAGTCAGTAAATAAATATGAAATATGTTATCCCGGTTCTTTAAAGAGAAACTCACTATAACTTCAAGCCGTAGTCTTTGACAGCGGGCGTATCGTGGACAAAGTCGAAGCTCAGTTGGCTTTGTATTTGACAGTGCTTAAAGGCATGTCTCTGTCCCTCGGCGCCCGGGATTGTGACGCAGTGCAAGGCATGCTTGAAATAAGAAAGCTCAGAGCAAAAAGATGGTAGTGGCCGTTCGGGCCTCGTGTTGCGCGAGCAGTGACAGTTTCCCATTTTACGGGGCTTCGACTGCGGTAGGGGCTTTTTGGCCCGGAGCTGGCTTCCTGCCGACCGCGACCAGAGTCCGCCTCGCCGGCGCCTCCTTCACGATCAAGAATCCTGTGTGAGTCCTCGGCATAGGAAACGCTCCCACTTCCTTTCGTGCCTGAAGCCACTGGAGCTTGACAATCATCTAGGACCTCGAATGAGGACGAGGAACCTTCCCTGTTGCAATCGTAGTAGCAGGCGTAAAGATTTCGGCAGGTTTTGTTTTGGTTGTTTGGCCTCGCCGGTTCTCGCTCTCGCTAACATTCATATCATTCTGAGCGCTACTGGGTACACGTAAACCTTCAAGCCTTTCTTTGCGAGAGACTGCTTGAAAGACCTTATTTCAGCTTTCAATTGTCCGTCTTCAGTAGGCTCCGCGGCATCGATACTCTCGTCCGTTTGCCGTGCGGTCACCGGAACGCCAGTCGTGGTTGTTGGAAGCGCGTGTTTAGGGCGGCGAGACTCCAGGAAGCCATCGGCACCGACGTCAAATAGATCATCGTCAGAGAACTCGTCAGGAAATATATTTGGTTTTGAAAAAGAGGGGTCCATGATGTGTTCATGGAACGTATTACAGCTTCGTGGCTATCATTAAGGAGCTGAAAACACGCTAGAGGCTCGTCTTTTTCCGCTTCAATACTCCACTCACTGACAGATGAGTATTGTGGAAGAATCAAAAGAGAGCTGTGAATGGTCTCCTCCATAGTCGCAGTCCTTTTTTTTTCTCTTTCTTCGTCGTGCGCGCGTCCGTATATATACGCCGATTTCGGGTCTGATGCCGAAAGCCAACAATGGAAACAACTTTTAGCTAATATGTAAATAACATGATAGCTAGCTTTTCGCTCGTAATTCGTAATATAGGTTTTTCCCCCACAGTCCATCACCGGCCACGCAGATCCGAGCGAGAAATTCTTTCTTTACTTTTTTTTTTCAAACAGTTTGAAAAAAAAAAAAAAAAAAAAAGCCCAGTTGCTTTTTTTCCCAGAAAAATTCCCGGACCAAGCACGTGCCAAGCAAAGCAGGATGCAAGAATGCAAAGCCCAAAAATAAGAAAGAAAAAGAAAAGCAAAAAAAAAAAAAAAATCAAACGTTTCTGTGCGTGTCAGCCTTGTTTTTTCAAACTTGCATGGTTGGGTCAGTTTGGTCTCGCTCGCCTCATCTTTAGAACCCAAGTTGGCGAGTAAATCGCGAAGGTGGAGAAATAGGAGAGAGCCGCGTGTTGGGAATATTGATGAATAGGTTCCTTGGTCTTTTCCCCCCCCTCTCCTTGCCTTGCGGTGGCGTTCAAAGCTAGAGAGATTAGCGTGATTAGAATAACCAACAACGCTTTTTTTTCCCTTCCCAGATCCAAAGACGGCCGACCCTTCTCTCGTCTGAGCTTGAGGGGGAGTTTGGTGAGGAATTGACAGTTCTTTCGGCGGCCGACGACCCAGGGCACAGTGGAGTCGTTGCAATTGCTTAGAGAGTAAGAGACAAAGAAAAAGAGAGGTCTGCGGGTGGTCTGTGCACCTCAAATATTCCAGCACGTACATACATTCTACATGCTGCATGGGAATATCGTCGTCGTTTATAAAAATAGCAAGCTCAACAATTTAAGTAATTGAAATAGAGACAGGCTGACATCCTGTCAAGAAGAATTCGTCCGATTACTGAGCCATTTTACTTCCGAATCTTCAAGGAAACATCGCCCCTCCTTGTTTTTTTTTTTTTTTTTTTTTCTCTTCTGTTCCATCCCTCTCCGAAAGGAGTATCTCCAATCTGGATTCGATGCCAACGCAGCGCAGCATCGTGGTATATGCCGGTATTCGTATTTCGATCGTCCTGCGAAAGCGATGACAGTCCGGTTGCTCAATTGCTAAGTTTGGGGAAGGTACTAGCGCGTTTTGTATTGGAATCGTAGTAGTAGAGGTGGAGATGATGTAGAGATAATTGGGTGATTCTCGGGTTTCGTCCGTGAACTTGCGCCATGGAGCAAGGTTTTTGTTGTTGCAGAAAAAGTTGGTAATAATATTAGTTTTTGTGCTAAAATTTAACACTAACCACTGCCAGAAAAAAAAAACAAGTAATAATTAAAATAATTACTATTATACCTCTCAACGGGCACTATTACTAGAGTGTTGAACCAAAAAATAAAATAAAATGGACCCATCGAACCAACTCTTCAACTTCCACTGCAAAAAGATGACAATATCGTTACGATCACACCAAGACAGCAGCTAATTCTCGATCGCCACGTCAAGTCATATACCGAAATGTGCGTCCTCAATTTCCAGTTATACGACGTATTGATTGATGCGCCAGGGATCCCTTCAATTTCTTCAAATAACACACATTTGTCCAATATCTCTTCCGCAGAGCAGAAATTATATCCTTCATGTTAATCGCTGCTTCAGAGCTTTTCTATATATACATTCTGAAAAAAGAAGGCGGACGTCGAGTCATGTAGTACGGTTGCTTCCAATGGGCTGGGTCGGCTGGGTCAGAGCTGACGTTGATCTCGTCTGACGAATATCTCTCCTTTTTAATTCTTTTTACACTCTTGTCGATCTTCAGAAAATTATATTTTGTGATATCATGTGGATGGACGTTTTCAGACCTTCACGTCGCCTCATCTTTTCCCCCCTCTCTCTTTTCAATTTACAATTCATCTTTACCAGAGCTTCCCGGATGATCACCAGTATATCCTATCGCCTTTGCAGTATTTGATAAAGGGTATTGGCCTGTGGAGTCAGGGTCCAGTCTACGAGGCAACCCGGTCTCTAGCTAAAGTCCTTCTCAATTATTATTATTATTATTTCGAGGCGCTATAGGAGGCAAATGCGAAAGTGCCGACGACGCGCAAAAGTTTTTTTGATAACACTAGCAGCAGCTATCGAAGTGAAAGCGACAGCAATCAGCCCGTCTATAGAAGTTCATCCCTGAATTATAAGGAGGGGTAGAGAGGTGATCAAAATAGAGGGGTAGCAGGTCTATTATCATAC
>AZLU01000110.1:73186-75686 GCA_002224055.1 Pezizomycotina sp. ARF18 | reverse complement strand
CATTGTAAACCTTGGATGAAGTGTCGGACATAACTGAGGGCATGGGTGATGCCGACGCCTCCAGCGATGAGGATCGAAGTTCCATAGGAGTCTAAATTGTGATGGCCGCCGTAAGGACCTCGAGGAGGCCACTGAGATACATGGTCCTGTTCGGCGCTGCGGCAGCCTTGTCGTAAAGCTACAGTCAGCCTGTTCGCTTGTGGACGAGAATAGTCATCGTCTTGATCGTGGGACCGCCAGATTCGCTTCAACATTCTGCTGTGGCGTTTTTCCTCGCGGCCGAGGACTCCCAAGTAAGGCGGGCTTCTCATCGCTCCAAGCGAGAGAGAATGGTGGGATTGCCAGAGGAGATAGAGGCAGGTATACGAAAACATGTTGTCCAGGCTTGAAATCCCACGGGCGGGCATTGAAGGTTACCCGTGAAACCTCGCCGGTGAGAGCCTCAACCTTGACTTTCGTGCTCTCTTCTCGACACATTCTGTACATGATCTGACAAAGCGTATAAACCTCTCGAGACCCAGATGACGAAGATCATATACATGTACTTGGTCTGGGGGAGATTGGCCATTTGAATGGAACCATATGTAATCAAAGTAGGATGACAAGGGCGATGTGCAATGCAAAATGTTTCGTAAAAGGCGTGGCGAATCGGCGAAGGTGAGTGCAAGAGAAGGAATACAAGCGAATAGTAGCGATGAGACCATTAGTGATGAAAGGGTCGTGCTTGATCATATCAGTGACACGCCCCTCGCTAGCATCCATCTTGTTTATGAGCCAGGCAATGGTATGGGCAACAGACTCGAGGACGACGACCTGCCATCCACCTGTGACAGATGTTGTACGTGTCGAAGGAAATGTGCAGCATGCTGATCAGCGGTTGTTCCTTCCCGCCAAGACGAACAATGGGATCATGTTGACGACCGCCATGACGCCAGTCCTGCCTCTGAATCTGCGACAACCATAACCCTAGGCTCTGACCCTTAAGGAAAAAGTGCAGTAGATGATGTTGGAACAGATATAGATTAGCAGCACATAAAGTGGAGCCTTGTTGGAGAGAGTGCCCATGTTGTGGCAGCGCTGAGTTGGATCTCCTGGTTGTGGCGCTTCTGGAAATAGGAGCGTAGAGCAGTGTTTCTTGATACCGGAAATCATGGGCTCTTCGGTATGCTGAAGTACCTCTGCGACTTGGGGTTGCAGTCAGAGCTGGACCGTGACCCATAGTCTGATTTGTGCGTAGCACCAGAAGCACATTCTACCAGAAGGAGCATGCCGATCAGGGCCCAAGCGTGATAAACAGACCAGGCTGAAATGGAGCGTGTAGGCTTGGTTGACGCCACCGAGCCCATGGGTGTAGAAACCACTTGTCGATAGCATTTGGGTCGGTTTTAGAAAATGAATTGATAGCTGTCCATCTATCGCACCTTCCCCGTTAGGTTTTGAGCAAGTGAGGCCGGCATTGTTGTCGGCTAAAATGTTCAGAGTAAAAATAGTAATAATCAATATATATATTTGTTGATATAAGGAGTGAATATGAATCGAAGATTGTCGTAAAAAAGCGGCAACGTATATCTCAAAATATGTCTGTTATAAATAACATATTAACGGTTTCCGACAACTGATATGATTTCTTTCCGTTTTTTGAAAAATTCGACCTCTTCCCCGAAAGTAGTAATCCGGTGGTCTCTTACTGTGGTGTATTGGGTCGATTGAAAGATTCAAAAGGGTAATTGCCTGAAAGATAGCTGCTTTATATAGCCAAAAGAAGAAAACAACCTGACTGTTAGCAAGATATCGACAAGTTTGGGGTGGATTGTTTCTAAATTTGTGACGTTTTGTGACGTTTTATTGCAGGAAAATCGGATGTCGATAGTGAAGATGTATGTGTGTATATATATTGTGGTTATAAGGTTGTATGAGAAGGTTATGGACACCAGCAGTAAACTGACCCAACCTCAAGAAAATAAAAATAAAGTCCAACAATATTATCAAGTACTCAGTATAGAAGCACACACAGAAAAAAAAAAGAGAGAGAGCCACCGCTACTACATCTTACGTTCTTCCATTGTATTTCCCTCTTCAATTCTTTCTACTTCTTTCATCACCAACCTTTCCCTCCCACTAGTACCTCTTTCTAGAACTACGCACAAGCATGCAATGATGCTCCGAGGGATTCCGTTTCGAGGCACCATGGTTTTCAAGCAAGAAATGAAATGAACACTACGGTAGAGCGAGCTCAGAAGCTTGCATATAGGGCAGGAATAAGGCGGGGGAAGAGGAAGTAATGCGAATGATAGGTCAAGTCTTACTGTTCTAAAATATCAATGCGAGCCAAACGAACCAGAAAAAAGAAAAAAAAAAAGATAACGAATTCCTGCATTGTCGAACCAGAACAAACAAGAAACTAACTCTTATAACCAGTGTTGACGACCAAAGCATTCCAATGACAGAAAACCAAACGAGACTACTAGAAGCCCCAAAAAAGAATGAACGAATTATCCCA
>AZLU01000110.1:0-67496 GCA_002224055.1 Pezizomycotina sp. ARF18 | reverse complement strand
AGATGCTCCGCAGAAAAAACAGTAATTGATCCGTGTCGTAGTCTCTCAACGACTGACAGAGTAATTTGATAGCTTCCTCGTGCATGTTTTGTTTGCTGTATAAACAATAGTTTCCGCAATAAGAACTTCCTTCCAGGCTCGATTGTTTTCGTGATCTCTTGCAAATCGTAGCCAGTATCTCGTCCAGAAAACAAGGAGCTGCAATCTATTGCGCCACCATTCGTCTCCTTGCGAGTTATTTTGACAACTCGATGAAGGTCGGTTTGGGCGGTTGTAGCGCCTGATACGTCTCCGTCGAGATTTGAATACGTCCCTCAGTTCTGAGAACTACTATAGTCTGCTATATCTTGTCAAGATAGAGATGGAGTAGCTCATTTGCATATGCAACGTTCTGTAGGCCGTCAGGTTTCAAATTAGCGTTTCTACGACGCATTTTGGTGACGCAATGAAAATTATATGATGTTATTTTTACCTTCTTTTCTATCACAAGATACTCTATATACCCTCTCACAGCATCTGGAGCATTGCCCTTAATATATCAAGCACTTTGAGGGCTCAAACTTGATCCTGCTTTTCTCATCGTGAAAATCTTTAAATCGCTTGGTTAGCTTCTACTTGTCGTAATGAATATATTGGAAAGCGTTCAAAAAACCTACTTGTATCCCTAAACCTGGGTTCCGTCTAGCGAGCCAACTGCCAAACTCTTCAACAAGAGAGGGATCTCTAAGCCGGCATAAATAGTCCTTGACTCTCATTCACCATCCAAAAAACTCCCCTCCTGCGCAACCATCACCCTTTGCAAGGATTCTGCGCCATGTTCCAAGAACCTCACGCGGATGCTTCATCTTTTGGTAGAGTCTGCTTAAAAACATAGAGCCTATCGAATTCCTCAAGTATCTCAACGGCGCGGTTGAAGTTTTCGACGCCAGTGTCGACAAGATTGTAGAGCTCCTGTCTCTGGAAAGAGGGAACAGTTGGGCTCGAGGGCATTGATCTCCTATCAGAAACCGACGACGAGGCAGGGACATCTAGCAGAAGCAAAACTCGCAATAGCGATGAGTCCACGTGAGAAGACGTGCGCTTCATCTGCAATGCTACCGAACCCCTTTTTCGCCCTCCAACCCTGGAGATATTTCTTCAGGAAGTTCAAAGAACCACATCGGTCAAAAGCTGCGAAGGTCCCTTTTTGACGAATTCGTCTACCAGATCCTTGATACCGTTGTAAATCCACACGCCGGCGTTCTCACCACCTCGACGATTTCCTCACGGAAGGCATCGCCAAACATGCTAACACAACGCGAGGTCGACGCCGCCTTCGCTGAGCGCCGTCTTGGTCCGGCTCATAACTTCCTCCGACACACCTCCCTCAGAAGAGGATGTTAAGCATATACCGAGGAGTAGTAGGCCACATTTTTGCCTAATGTAACCTAGCTCGTGAATTGGACTTCAGTCGTTGGCTCCACGCCCTCAACCTTCGACCAACAATTCAAAATTGTCGTGAGATCGCTTGTAGAGGCATCCAGTATTGATTCGGGCAGCAAAGAATCCAACCGTATCAGAAGTGGGGTTTCAACCATGGTGTAATACTCCTCCCCCGGAATAGAAGAAGTCTTGACGAAGACACTGATATTCGCTTCGCATGGCGTCTTCTTCTTTATTACGCTTTATTTCCCACTCTTCGAATTCGAGCTGCTCTGCTAAATTTTCTGCAGATTCTCCTAGGGCATCGGGCGTGTCATCGGCTTTTGATTGCTCTGCAGCTTCTGTTTCCATTGTACCGAGAGCTTCTGCGTCATCAAATTCGCCTTCTGCATCCTCCTCGGGCTTGGAGTTTTCGAAATCGTAGACAGCGGCTCCCGTGGCGCCTTCTTCACATCTTGATTGCAATCTTCGGAAATAAGACCAGCCGACGAATTTCAACCGTCGCGGCAAGCTCCGGAATCTCATGAGTAGCAGTTATCCATGATCCTCGCTAGCCCGTTTCGTCCGGTAGCATCGCCTTCCGTTTGTTTTTCGTCTACAATGCTCACAAGCTGGCGGCCGGATGCACTTATGATATCGTTTTCCCCTTCTATCTCCCACCGGTAGCACTCAACAAAGTTTTGTCCCTCAATGACCGCTATGACCCAGGCCGTCAATTACGACTTCTAAAGGTACTTGGAAAACTCTATTGTGCCGCGCATGATGGGTCGCCATTCAGATCGGTAACATTCCCACGCCTGGTTCCTCCGGTTCCGTTCCTGTGACGAGCAGGAATTCTGTCGGTGTAGGTGAAACTATGTGCGGCCTGAGCGTTGTTTGTGCTGCGGTAGGAAATGCCGAGGGCGCCGACTCCATCGTTTGTGAAGGAGAGGTCGCCGGTTTTGGACTGGAAGCTCTCGATGATCCTTCTGAACGAGCTGTCGCACTATGAGATGTTGAAGGACGGCCATCTCCTGACGAACCTTGCTGCGATTCCGTAGTTGGTGCAGCTAAGCTTGGCGTCCGAGAATGCCCGCCCTGTCCGCTGGTTGAGGCGCCGCCAACGACGATGACGCTGCTGTAGGACTTTTGGGTGGAGGTGTCGGCGGCTTTGGAGAATGCGGAGGGGATGACTGTCGGCCAAACGTAGATGAAGCCGCTGTCTGTGAAATGGGAGAAGTGGAACCATCTGGACATTGTTGACATCGATAAGGCATACTTTGAAGAGTCGGCGACGCAAGCGATGGGGTACCGCAGACTACACATCGTGGAGCTAGGGAAGGGACATCCTGAAAAAAAGTCGTAGCTTTAGTCAGTCACTAAGTTTCAATTAGGACAGAACTAAAAACGAACTTGTACTTAGCTATGGGTAAACATACTTTTATCAAGTTCGGCCTATCGCCCACTCTTATAAGACGAATTGCTCCCTTCCCTCCAAACAGTACCACAATGCCCCGTGGATCCCGCGCTTCCATCTCACCCTCTTTAGCCAAGCCTTTGAGCTCCAGGTCGTTCTCGTCGACTCCGACCCAAGCGACATCTTTGACCTTGAGGGTGTTGAACGCCGGAGAGAGCTCGGGCAGGGAATAAAAGGTAAGCTTGTTGTTGCATATGACCGCTGCCTTGGAAACTGGAGGAAGTAGCAATATACGCTGGACGCCTTGGGGGTGGTTCGGATTCGAGTGGGAGGGCTGCAGCCGCGAGGCTAGGATGAATTGCGGTTCTGAGGGCTGGAATTGTAAGCTCTCATTTGTTCCAGTCACAACATATTTCTTGTGGTGCTTGAAGGAGAGGTTACCTCTTGTGAAGATGGATCATCCGGTAGCTTGACGAAGTGTAGAATCTCGGAGGCAGACGTTCCGACGTAAAGGTACCCTCTAATCAAGAAGTGAGAAATTTCATTTAGCAAAATCAACGCCGCTGGCTCTTCCCTCTGAGACGCCAAATATATGAGGAACAAAGGATTCCGTTCCAAGTGAGAGAAAACGGTGACCCAACGTACCCCAAGACTCCACGCAGGTAATGTGGCGGATGCGACATCGGACGATTCTACGGCAGGTTCGCGAAGAAAGTGCGAAGCATGTAAGGCCCTACATCGTGCGACTCTTGATTCTTCCTCTTCGCCGGAGCGACGAGGTCCTGCGAGGGAGAGAAGCAGCCTCCATTTTCAGTTTGGAGTGTCTGCTGAGGGTTCCTGCGGTAAGGTGTGACGATGCTGCTCGGCTGGAGCGCGTGTCGCCTTGGAGAGAGTCGTTGAAGGTGGGAAATCGTTAAAAAGTGGGAAAGGGAAATTCGCGGCTCTTACTTTCAGTTTCAAGAAAACTGCGGGCAGCGGGTAAAAAAAGCGGCAGCTCTCTCTCTCCCTCTCCACACCCCGGTATTTTTTCGCTTCCCCTTGTAACACGTAATCAGCACCGACGGAAAAAAAAAAGTTACAATGCCCCTGGTCGCCTGCCATTTCCAATTTCCAGACCATTATTATACATTCGATAAAAACTGTAACGACGGCATAACGAACGAAACCAGCACTATTAATCGTCCTTAGCATTCATTCCAGCGTTTACAGACGGCATAAATTTCGGATTGAGGATTCTGGGCTTTTTAGCTCTCGGAGACAAGCCGTCATGGCACCATCAGGATCGGCTACCGCGAGCCCGAGGGGCAGTACCGAAAAACCCCACCTCGAAGGAGAGGACTTCGACAGACCTGGCAGCGAAGGACGCCTCGGAGAATGCTTTTCAGAAGGCTATTGCAGTATGGAGAGGTTGGAACGGCTTTTGATGTTTTTCCTCCTTCTTGTTGGTAATATGGTCCAAGCTGACGGACAAACATAATAGGGATCGACCTCTCGTCGCTGCAAAAGCAGATGGACACGGAAGCGAGCGAGATGATCACGCACCAGCGCGACGACTTGGTCGAAAGAAAAGAAGTCGCTCAGAAGACCAAAGACTTTCGGAAGCTTAGCGATGCCGACAAGCTGTCGGAGTACAAGGGCTCTTGAAATGTTGGTCCCCTTAGCGTCGAAGATTTTTTTTTTTTCGAGACTCCTAGTTTTCTCATTGCTGATTCACCGTTTGTAATGGAACAGCTTACCAGCAATTCATCGACCACATATCGAACCACAGAAAATCCACCGAATCCCTATTCCTCAACGTTTACAACCACCTCTCTGAAGCTCCAGACCCATACCCCCTCCTGGAAGCATCCGTCGAATCGCTCGTTGTGTCGGAAGACGTTACCCGCCTTCAGAATGAGAATAACACGCTGCGCACGACGAATGCGAGGATATCTGCCAAGTACAGTCCCTCGAGAGGAGGGTGGAGGAGCTCAACCGGGAAATTGCCAGGAAGGAAGGGCAGTCCGGGACGCCGTCGGAAAGGCAGAAGAAGGCTTCAAAGCGATCATGGAGGAGAAGACAGCAAACTGGAGGCAAAGGAAAAGAGCCTGCAGGAGAAGGTCGAGCAGCAGGAGAAGCTGATGAAGGAGCTGAAAGCGAATTACGAAGCGAATCTGAGGATGGGCAAGGTTGCAGGAGAATCGGCGTCTACCACCGCAGGGTCAGTCTTGCAGAGCTTGAGATCGTCAACAGCGACCTCGAAAGGGCCACTTCGCGTCTTGCAGAAATGGAGAGCAGGAACGAGCAGCTCAGGATGCAGCTTGCGCAAGCAAACATTGCCAAGTCTAGCAGGGACGACCACGAGGAGCTCGATGCTAGGATCGTTCATCTCGAGAACACGAACTCCAGCCTACTCAAGAAGATAGACAAGATCAAGGTTGATGGAGAAGAAAAGATCAGGGAATTCGAACGGAAGCTCAAGTCAAAGGAAAGGGAGACAGAGCTTATGAGCAACGAAAATGTAACGCTGAAGGATAAAGTTAAAGCCTGCGCCGATTACGAGGAAATCAAGCGTGAGCTGGAAGTGCTGAAGACGATCGAATTTTCTACCGGCGACGATGATGACGACGACAATGATGATACCGATCAAACAAGCACGGATGGTGACAGCACTCAAGAAAAGAAAGGCAAAAAGGAGACATTAGAACAGCTACTGCTCGCCCGCAATAAGAAGCTTGGTAGTGAATTAACGGTCCTTAGGGTAGGCTCTCATATCTTGACATATTGATCACCAAAAATCTTCGAAGCTAATCCCCAATCAAAACATAGGTATCGCACCAAGATCTCACAAGCCGTCTCGCGGAGCTTCAAAAGTCGCTAAATGACACAAAGACTGAGCTACACCACTCTCGCGCCTTAAATGCGCAACTAGAGGATGACTTACAAAGGTTCAAGCGCATGCGCAACTACCGTCATCTGGCATGTCCGTGGCCGGCACGTACGTTTCTCGCTTCCGCGCAGTCGCAAGCTGGAAGCTTCGGACCACGCACTACTACAATCCGCGAGAGCCCGACGGCTTCTTTACTGTCCGGCAAATCCGGTAATCCGAATCAAGCGAGCTTCGACCAAATACGAGCCGCAGCGGGCGAAGCGCCACCAAGTCAGGGTATCCTGCCAATGATAACAGCGCAGCGCGACCGCTTCAAGCAGCGAAATCACGAACTCGAAGACGAACTGCAAAAGACGCACGACACCGTAACGTCGCTCCGGCAGGAAATCGCGAGCCTGCAGAAGGATAACCTACAGCTTTACGAAAAGTCCCGCTACGTATCCTCGTACGCGCGGCACGGCTCGACGTCGATCGCGTGTCGTCGATGGCGGGAGGAATGCGGGGCGTGCAAAATAATCCGAATACATCCTCCGGCTTATCGCTCGACAGATATAGGGCAGCCTACGAGGCCAATATCTCACCGTTTGAGGCCTTTAGGAGCCGTGAGTCGGCGAGGGCTTTCAAACAGGATGGGGATGGTGGAGAGGGTGATATTCTCGCTCACGAGAGTCATCATGAAGAATAGGATGACGAGAAATATGTTCGCGGCGTATTGTGCGGTATTACACCTGCTCGTCTTTGGCGTACTGTATTATTCTGGCATGGTGCGGTGGAGCATGGTTTAACTGGCCACGCCGGTGACGTGCCGATACCTGCGGCTGACGTCCTGAAAGGCGGTGTTGGTGGCGGTGACAGTGCGGGACCGTGGCGGCAGGAAGGTCCACCTCCCGGCGTTGAATAGGGTGATGTGATATAGTTGTTTTTTCGCTTTAAGAGCCTTTTGTGTGGCCTGAAATTTTGTCGTATATTATTTGCTACTTGAATAATTTGTATTTAAAAAGTCCCATGAGACTCTATGGATCTATTCCTCGATTCTGGTAGATTCAAACCAATGTCTAAGTTGCGCATTGCACCTATATCCAATATCTATTCAAGCTCACTTATAGAATCATACCAAAGTATTATAGAATTTTTCGTAGTAAGAAAAACATGCTTTACAGAAAGAGTGCTCTATTCGTTTGGGCAGGATTATAAAGAGTGCTAAATTGTGATATTTCAGTGAATATGCATATGGATATGCGTCGATCTGGCTTCAAAATTCGAATGTCGAAAAACAAAAAAAGTGCCATCAAAGAATCAACGAAAAAAGAGGAACAAAACTATCACTACTACTGATGATGATAAAATGCTTATAGTAACAAAGCAAATGCTTTTCATAAAGATGAAAACATTGTGGGTTCCCATTAACAAAACAGAATCTTCTATCGCTAAGGCGCTTATTTTCCGTCCAACGACTTGAGCTTGGACTTGAAGTCCTTAACTCCGGACCACTCTACCATCTCGTCTTCGGTAACGAGCCCGTGGATAAGCATATCTCCCAGAAGATCATGGCTTTCTGCTCCGCATACTTAATGTAGTCAAACTCGTCTCCTCCTCCAGCTCACCGCCTTGAGCGCCGGTCGTATTGTCGGGTTTAGGCTCATCATCCGGGATCGCTTCCCCATTCTCTGTGACCTGAACGCCAGGGACGTTTGCCTGCACGATACCCCACAAGGCCCACGAGCAATTGGCGGACGCGCGCCAATTCTTCGCTTCCGTCACCAACCGATCTACCTCCCGCTCAATTTCTTCTTGTTCATTTTTGGAAAGATGGGCAAGGCGGTCAAGATTAACGTTCGAGGAGGAGCGCTTAGGACCGGGACCTGGATTAAGAAGCTGCTTCCTCACTGATTCCTCCGTGGGGATGACGTAGGGAAGTGGCTGTACTCCACGTAAGCGTGGATGATATTGCGCTGTTCTTCAATGGTTGGATAAAGTTCGTGATGAACGGTGTGAGCCGTTGGTGCTAGAAGGCAGTGGTAATCGGACATCCACTCGCACTATTTTGGCCATTATAGATTAAATATGAGCTCAAGGGTTTGCTTTTCAAGCTAGAACTTACAAAGTGATTAGCAAACTCGAAGCCTCGAGAGTTTGCTCCAGCGTATTCGAAGTCAATGACCAAAAGGTTTTGGTGAGGTTGCTGCTGAGCAGTGAGATTAGACTTGGATGCCTTCGCGTCAATCTAGGAGACCTAGGGCAGAGATAGTTCCGCTAGGCATATCTGCCATCCGAGGCGGCTGTGCAGGAGGCTCTGGAAGCTGATTTTGCTCATAATATTCCCATATTGTGTCTTTGTAGAAAGCTGTTAGAACCACTCTGACCGAAGGAAAAAAAAAGAGAAAAGAAAAGAAAACGGAAGGGGAAATAGATAATGAGCCTTTAAAGCTTCTCACATGACACTTACATCGTTGTGAGCGAAAATTATGATCTTCTTCAGCTCCTCTTCTCCTCCATGATTCTTCATCAGCCACGGGCGGTATCTCTGCTCAACGACCATCCTGAGAACGTCCCACTTTGTGATTAGGAACCTTTTGCCAGGTTGCCTTTCCTCAAGAGTTTGCATAACAGTTTCACCCCTTGCTACCCATTTATCCCAGTTGTTCCAACAGAAGGGCCACGGGCCCTTTCGTAATCCATAAGAGGGATGTGATCGTGTAGCTCACGCAGTCTCCTGCCAATAAGTCTACTAGTTTCTGGGATCCTGATTGTCCTTTCTCGTAAGAGTTGTCGCATCATAAAACTCCTCGAAGCGACCATTCTGGAATGTGCCCAGGAGTCTGGACCGACATGTTGTAGCCAAACGATATAGTATGTTAATTCCGAGTCACGGTCGATTAGGTGGCCGACTTGCGGGCCGTAAATTCGAAGCAGTAAAGGACTTTTCAAGACACACTTCGTTAGGTCGATTTAAGCAGAGGTTATTTGGAATTTCCACGGCAAGCTTCAAGAGTAGGGAACGCTATAGCTATTCTACTTACTTAGGCTGTCTAGGGGTTCGTTTTGGTGTGCCCTGTCCCGATTCTGGGGCTGACTTGTCTTGAAGATTGACCGAAGACGAGCTGCTTGCCAGAGGGAGATCACCAAGAGGATCTACGTAAGGTGGGGTACTTTGTATACTAAGTTTGGGGGAAAAAAGAAAAAATCAGCGGTTGTCGATTTTATTGAGCTCCAAAAGACCACCCATACGAAGGAGGACTCACGGCATTTGTCAAGGCCCCGCTGATCCTGTTGACCTTGAGCTCAGCCCCTCGGTCGAGCTTAACCCTTCGCCATCCCTTAACTCTCAAGGTGTGCGTGAGTTTCAAGATTTCAGTGCGGAACTCTACTGAGTGTTCTTTGTATTATCCAAGACTACATCGCACTCTGGACTTTCTGCAGATGGTTCGTCGGCATTGTCGGTAGTGTAAGCATCCGACATGCTACCGGTATGGGACACGCCCCGATTGCTCTTAATACTTCGAGGCCGTAGTTTCGCTTGCGCAAAGTACGAAGAACTGTCCCATGGTCTACTGCGGACAAAATATCTTCAAGCGGTCGAGCGACTCAGATGTGGGGCTGTATCTCGCCGGCTCCCGAAGGGCATCACCCACAGCGCTGCTGCCCTGTCGCCTTTCCCGTTCGTTGATCAGCCACTGCTTAACCTGTTCAATAATCTGGAGGCTACCATCGTCGGAAGCTTGGTGACGATGATGAGGTCTGTGCGGGTGGGAGTGCTTCTTTCCGTCACCATCTACGTCGGGAACATGCAACTTGTCATCTGAGGCCTTCACATCGGCGTCCGGATGAGCATGACCAGCGGAGGGGTCCGATCCCCTGAGGCGGTTCCGCTGGTTTTATGTGGTGCTTGGCCATCGATAGCTTTCCTTGCAGACTTTGGTGAAAGAAGTTCTTCGGTGACGGACGGGGGAAGAGCTCGGAGAGGAAGTTGTCTCTTTCGATTCCTCGACATTTGAGGCTAGCGGTCCACCTAATAGTTGTGTGAAACGAGTCTGTTTAGTGTGGTTTTTATAAGGTTTTTTTTTTGGTAGCTGAAAAAGGGTTCCGGAAGGAAAGGAAAAAAAAAAAAAAAAGAACAAAAAGATATTTGATAAAAATCATAGAAAGAGAGACATACAGTCAGGTAGCACAAAGAAGGGGTGGGTCGCACGATTGTGCAACAAACGAGTTGGGTAAGTTTCTCCGGGCTTGGTCTTTCGTTACCACAGAACATCGCCAAGTAGCAGAGGTATGGCGACATCATTCGAGAGAAGGAGGAGGGGAGAAGACTAAGAGCTCCAGTTAAAACAAAAACAGGCTTCTTCCGCTCACCTTGTGGTTCGGCAGCACCAAAGTTGGGACGACGACATTTCTTAACGCTTCGGAATTTCGACAGATAAGCTTGTTTGACTTTGCTCCAGCGAAACTCCTCGTAGAAAGCTTAAAAAAAAAAAAAAAAAAAGGATAAAGATAAGACTTATAGGAAGTAAAACAGGCTATAGGGAAAGCGATATTTCTGTAATGAAAGGAATGAGCTAAGGCAAGCTCAAGTATCTCCTGGTAAGTTTTCAAGAGTTTGCTAAGCGATTTGTTTTAATATGAAGTGTTGGTGAAATGAATGCGGAGAGCAAAAAAGGATGAGGGAGAGGAGGTGAGAGAGGGGATAAAAGGTTATAAGGGCAGAAGGTTTTAAGGCGAATACCACCACTACTTCTACTATTATTTTACTGCTACCATGCTCTCTTACAAAAAAAAAAAAAAAAAAAAGGTCAGAGAAAGAGGAAAGACAGAAAGATCTTTAGATAAAATATAATTTGAATTAATTCAGTGTAAATACTACACTCTTCTTTCTTTTCTTTCTTTTCTTTTCAATATTCTTGCAATTATTATTATCTTCGGATTCCAAGAAAAAAGTCTTCAAGGCTTCGTCATGACACTTCTACTTATTGCTAATAGATTGACCTGGCTGACAAGAAGGATGTACCCGGAGTGTTATAATCGACTGCTACTTATATACTGGCAGCAGGGAAGAAAGAACATCAATATGATCAAAGCGGCAAACTGATTGCCTCGTTTTTTTTTTTTTTTTTTTTTTTTTTTTTTTTTGGCGAGGGTGCTTGAAGTGATCCTTTCACTGGCTTTGAGCAGCTTCCTTCAGCGCTTCCATGTGTTTATCTTGAGAAGTCGTGGAAGAAGGATTTTTCCAGCGAGCAGCTAATCACCTGCTTTCTTAGCTCACCAACTTTATTTATTAGGGACCACAGTGTAACAATATCTTTCATCCTCGCAGAGTTTTAAAAAGGCCCAATCCGATAGCGCATATCCACACGCCACATTCTGTCTCTTTTCTAGTGCAGTGGAGAGAAAAAGGCAGGAGCGAAAACAGTGGCAATGCAGCAGCAGCAGCAGCAGAGCTGTAGAAAGAAGAGGGTTGTGTGTTTTTTTGGTGAGAAAGAGGTTCAACAAAAAGAAATATCTTTCCTTTCTTTTTCTATTCTTTTGTCGCTCTTTATCCTTACTTGTCTGCTACATCCCACTGCTTCGTCGTCTTTCACTCCTCTTATCGGTGTCCAATCACATGAGCGAGCTCTGAGCTTGAGTTCCACCACCCACGCGAGTAAAAACGCGATAATCTAGACCATTCCCAAGGCTACTCGGGTTTCACATTATTTTCTCTTCACATGATCCAAAAAAAAAGTTCATACTGTTTTTGTGATGCAGATACGGCCTATTTTTTCTCGGTCGACAAGCCGGATTATTTATTATATCGATGCCTGCGCCAAAGAGACCTGGGAAAGGCAGGGCGAAACACGGGACCATATTTTTCGCCGCACTTTTAATCTCCGCCAAGCTGAAAGTTTTGGTTGAAACGACAACGCGAGCTGCTCAGATAGGCAGCTTGATTTAAATATCCGCTCTAAAAGAAACGTGCTAACCAACTTTGTGTGAGTTTTGAAGAATCAACAGTTACTGAGGCGTCTTATGCGTGTATATAGCATGAAAAAGAGCTTCCCTTCTTTGTTCATGCATTTCGTCATTGACGCACGTTGGTTGGTTCCAGCACAGCCAAGCTCACATTTCCAACTTATTAGGATCAGCGGCTCTTGCAGGTTGAAACGAGGCTCAGAAGTCACGAGGGAAGATCAGCAGGGCTAGCAAACAGGCAGCTTCGCACAGCAGAGGCTTTGATACTTAGCGATTGGAACAGTTTAAACGTGCTCCGAAGTTTAACTTTAACTGGACATCGAAATTAAGAAGCAGATTATGTTAAATCGTATATTGATAGGATGCGACGTACAATCACCTCCTATTCTTCCTCCAGTTCACAGACCAAAATCGAGATGCTACTAATGCTTCGCTAATTTTTCTCGAAACATCGAAAGTACTTAGTAATTACATTACTGCGTGTAGTATAAGAAAGCAGCTACAGATAAAGAACTCTTTTTACTTGTATATTTACAAGTAATATACTTGCCCTTAATGATGAAGAATCTGCTGTTATTAAGTAAACATCCTATACGATATACCGATTTTTATTCGAGAGGAAACCGTCCCACTGACATCTTCGATTTTGGGACGGAACCAGAAGAATTAATGAATTCCTCTAAGCCATTTGCGACCTCTTAGCCACTAGAACGATTTCCGAGATAGGCCCACTCCATTCTCAGGCACTTCCAAGCCATTGTCAAGAGTTATTATCCTCAGTGTGTTGATATATATGTATGCATATTCTTTGCTGTGAAGTTATCATATACGAGAATTTTCAAACCTTTTAGTACCTCCGCGGTATCTGTTTCCCGGTTATCGATGTTGTAACATCGTGCCATTTTACAGACTACTTTCCCCCCTTTGAACCCTTCACGGCTAATACCGGTTGGATTCGACAACATCCTCACGCACAGCACACGCAGCATGAGTAAGTAACCAGCAAAAAAAAAAAAAAAAAAAAACCTGCGATATTGTTGGCGTACTTGAGGCGATTCGCTTATTCGATCGGAGTGTTTTTTGCCGGATTCGCTTCCAAACTTTGAGAAAGATGGGTGGTCCACAATGAAAGGAGTTGACGGAGCATGCATGCCTGCAGGTAATATCTCTTTAAAACCTGTCGGTATTTCCCTCATCAAGCCTTTCATGGTTGAAGAAATTGAATACAAAAAAAAAAAAAAGTGCGTAAAAAGGGGACCAACATGGCTCACGATGACCTGTGGTGGCTTCGGTATAGATATCATAAACAGCAATAACCCCTTCATCTCGCTCACTATATATATATTCTGACATTGGTCTTGCGATGTTGCTTGATTTACATATCGCAGATAAGATCAATTAAAAAAAAGTCAAGAAAGAAAAAGGAGAAGTAAAAAAGAAAACTCGCGATCTAGACTGATGAAACTGGACGAGCCAATGGCTGTCGGAGCACTCAGATTCTTGACCTCAATTCCCCACGGCTTTATCCAGAGTACTTTTTAGCGAGAGCGGGAAAAAAGCGAAAAACGCCATACTTTAGACAGCTATAAGGCCCTGGTCGCGAGCTCGTTTATGCGAAGGCTTGCAGACTGGACCAAAAAAAGAAAACCTGTACTATCCTATTTTGTACGTGCTGGGGAACAGAAATTCTGATTTCTCACCACCCTCCTGACGGCCATATCCGACCAACCAATATCAAAGGAGATAAGCATGTTTCCTTGCACAAGCTAGAATCTTGGTCTCTGGATGCCTCAGTTGAGCTTGCTGTAATGAGAATCAATGCCCGGTGGCGTCGTCCTGATTTTTCAGAGTTACCTACCGCTGCCTCCGAGGAACAAATGCAATGTCTCATGTTTTTAATAATCACGATAAAATACATGCTTTTCAAGAAATCTAAGGAACGAGAAATGAATTTAAAAAATTGAAAAAAAAAAAAACCCCTTTTTTTTGCCTTTGAATACGAAGGGGGTATAAGCGAATAGTACATCGGTGTCACCTCCGACAGGAAAATCCAGTTTCGTTTCTGCAATGTCGATCTCGGGAAATGTTAAATCATCACCCGCATATAACTGCTCTCGTTTTTTGAGCACATTGACTATTGTTATCGGCGATATGCTAGTGTTAGTGGGCCTCACGATATAGTAAGTTGTTTACGAAACGAGAGGTTAGGGCTTCTCTTTCCTTAGTCTCATTTTAAACCCTTCCACGACAATATCAACTTTACTACTATATTTATTATCTTTATTTCCTGAATATCTTCAACAAAAACGAGTAGAGAGGAACAATCTTCTTAATAAAAGAAAGAAGAAGCCGAAGCCAATGTTTGGCTTAAGCGCTGGATTTGGCAGAGTGCCTAGCTGCTATTTCGAAAGAATTAATCCCCGGGATAGGAGCTGCTTCACACTCTATCTTCGTGCAGGTGTGGCTTTCCAAAGTACTAACCAACTTTTGAAATTTGCTTCACTGGTTTCTTATTCCGGTGCTGTCGCTTTTGAGCTGTGGAGACAACTCACTAAAAAAAGACCAGGTTACTGCAAGCCTCATCATGTCCTATGACGATGAACGACAGGGAGAAATTGAGGGAATGGCTTTTTTGGCTGCTCTAGTTGACGAGAAAGACTGGTAAAGCATACAACTAGAAGAAGTGGCTAACATTTAGATCCCTTTCTTTCCCTTTTTTTTTTTTTTTCTTTTCCTTCGGCTTTCAGATATATATCAAAACGGCACACGGTTAGTGAAGCAACGAACAAGAAAAGAGACCTACGGCCTCAGTTCGGGGAGGAAAAGAGAGGTAAAAAAAAAAGAAAAGGGAGACTATACGTAACAACTCAAACTCCCGAAATCTTCTAATAGCTTTTCACACTTGCGAACACTGCTGCATTGCCCGCCTTCCGGCCATCCCCACCACGAACAAGACCGTCTGCACAAGAAAAAGGTTTGGCAATCAGGGAAATACGATTGATACTTCGAGTCATTAAGGCAATATATGAATCTTTTAAGTACACGTAACGATCACAAAGATGGATATTCTTCATTTCATTTTATTTTTAGATAAGTGATACCCTCGTTTTTTTTTTTTTTTTTCCACTTTCTATTGCTCTCTCGACTTTATTTTTAGCTCCGCGATGAGTGAGTATAACGAGAAAAGCAATGTCACGACGGGGAGCTCGAGGCCATTATCGACTTCATACTCCGCACTCGGGGTAGTTCTGTTTCTGATTCCGGACTACAGAGCTACCCACAGGGAAGAAGGAATGGGAAAAAACAAACAATTTCTTTTTAACACCGAATGCGATATGAAAAGGAAAGCGCTCGAAAGGTTGTGCTCCATTTTGGCCCTATACAAATTAAATCTAGAATCCTAATAGATCGTCACTTTCTATAAATCAGCATCGTTATCCCCCACGGCCACGCGAGATTGATAACCATTTTTTTCTGAAGTCTGGCCCCCTCCAACACATTGGATATACCCCATCTGTACGAGCGTTGGACTATCACCGCTGATCACCGTTGAACCCATTCCTTGTTCCTACCGAACTTCCTTGTTTTTTATTGCTCTAGCAGACTAATATACTGCTGCCACCGTCACTATATTATTTATTTGTTTCATTAAGATTTTATTAATCAGTAAAGCATCCACGGTCTCGGAAATATCTGTTTGATCTTCATCTGCCCTTTCCAAACAGCTTGGATCTTGAGCCTTGAGCCCCAAGAAGTTGTTTCAAAAAAATTTTTTTTTTGTTTTCTCTGACAACTGGAATTCCGGAACGCCCTCCGTTCAAAACGTGGTTTACGTTTACAGCACCTCTTTGTTTTAACAAACTATATCATACTCCTACAAAATTATTTCAATAAATTATTGAAGAGAAGGATTTCTCAGTATAAAACCTCCGGCTGAACAGAAGAAAGCTATTGAATAAACAACATATGCAATAAACAATCATTGGGCCTTACTTCTGGAGTCCTCATAGTAAGTAGTATAGCGATCTCCTTTGCTGGACCTTAATGACTCCATATATATACAATCGTACATACTGAAATTAATTACTTTTGAATTTCTTTTTCTTTTTAAGAAAACCTGAGCTCGAAGCATAGCACCAGCCGGATCTAATAGCGGAATTCCACGTTGAATAAACACATTCACGCGGTACATTCTGGTAAGCTATCACAATATTCATTCATGGTTTAATCATTTCCTGGTTTTTGTTGTTCATCTGTTTTTTCCTGATTTTCTTTCTATTTTCATCAAATAACTACCATTTGACGATACTGTCTGTCGTGTCCACTTACCCAACTACTTCATCCTACATCGGGTTGTATAAAGTCGTATAATAATTAATACATTGGTTATATAAATAACCACCTCTGCAGCTCTGGTGGGGGTTTGCCTGTAAAGAAGTATTGGATATCTTTTGGCCGTTATTCGAAGCATCCGAAAGGTGTTAAGGGGAAAATCATCAACGTCATAGCCACATCTCGCGCAAATTCCTCCCGATTAAGAGGAAAGAGAGATTCAAAGAGAGAAAGATTTTGATTAAGATATCTAACAAGATATATACATAAAGTACACTCCTTGCTGATAATTATTCAAATTTCTACTTTACTTGCCTCATTATATATAGAAGTTTTTTTTTTTTTTTTTTTTTTTTTTTTTTTTTTTTTCGAATAACTTCTCTGGAAGAAGGGGGGGGGGGCATAAAAAGCAGCAGTGGTAACATTTGACAGCCTTATCAGCTACTGGATGCTTTATTATTATTATCATTGCTCCTTCAACTGAACACAGCCAAAAGAAATTTCCCTCTCCCTATGCTTAAATATTGAAATCACCAATATCCCGCCTATTTCTTCTTTGCACTTCTTCCCTTCACCTGTATCATTGTTTATCTAAGTATTGATGTTCGGTTCCCTTTTTTTCTTCCTTTCGCCGTTTCTTTATATACGTGTATTTTATTCTAAGGATTCTGACTCCTCCCCGATCGCAAACGTATTACTACTTGTACTTCAAATTCTTCTTGCGCTTGCCCTCCACGCTTGATACTTGTCAGTATCGTACTTATTACACTGCTTACCGGGCTCTTTCCTCTCTATCGGGTTCTGTTTAGACTTATTCTTTCCTCCGAACGTACGGATCACCAGGTATATATCACCGCTGCTATTAGCACTTGATAGTCGTCTCTTATTCAGATAGAATCCACTTCTTCCTCTCTTTCTTTCTTTTCTTCTTCCTGGGACTCTTTTTTTTTTTGGTGGCTCTGATGCAAGAGGCGTTCGCTTCCTAGCAGTTGATTGGTTCACATTTGGCTTGGAGTTTATTATTTTTTTGTTTTTATATTATTAACCTGCATATATCATTCCTTCCACTCTTATTTTTGCTTCTTGCTTTTTTTTTTTTTTTTTTTTTTTTCAATTCCTTTGGGGACGACTTACCGCTCTTCTTACATGCATGACGGTCGTCATCACTCGGAAGTAAAAAAAGAACAAATTACAGTACACATAGGAGAGTAGCAAATTTACGTATATACTAATGGAAAGATTTTTTTTTTAACCGCCAGATAATCTATCGCCTTCTCTCTCATCTCTTCTTCTCCCCTCCCTCCTCTCTTCTTTTCTTCAAAACCTCAGGCCACTCTTGATCGCTCATCGCACAGAAGATCATCGGTCTCGTTCTACCGGCGTTTCAACCCAACACCTCTTCCTGTCTCTTCTCATTCTTTTGTTCTCGAAAGAAACAAAGCAACAACTAGCTCATATGTAGTGGGGTGTCACATACTATATACCCCTGGGCCTATTTCTTCCTGCGCTTTTTGAGTTCGATTTACAGACATCAATCAGGTTTTTTTTAGGCTCTTCCTCCCATATCGCCAGAAACCTCTATTCCTTTCTAAAACGGTGAGGAGTTCAAATTTTACCCTTCCCTTGGATTCGTTTTCGGTGTCTCCGATACCAATATTGGACCACTTTCGAATGCCCAGAACCTGAGAACCAGCTTGACAGCCAATACAATAACCATTTATCAATCAACCCTCCAGTCGCCACTCTCTATCGTCGACGCAAATTTTCCCTTCACCTCAGCACTAAACCAACCTCCGTCGCACGAAAGAACGCCGTTCGATAACTTTTCTTTTCCTTACACACTCCCACACGCACCAAAAAACAATGTCGAGCGAAGAACCTTCGTCACCATCAGCGGAAGTCTCTGCGTAGACACATCCTCCGACGCCCAGTCTCCCCACCGAGAGCTTCAGTACACCATCACTACGGTCGGTATCGGATCCCCGAACAACCTCCACCTCATCAGCAAACCCTTTAGGTGCCGTCAATGCTGCCAGACGACCGCACCTAATACCCGGAATGTCCCCGTCGGCGCCGGCGGTCGCTACCGCTTCCTCACTCAACAAAGACGTCCAAGCCAAGCTATTGGCGTTCCAAGCGTCGAGGCAGTCGCAACCCTCACCACGAGCTATACCTAACGCCGGAGTCGCTGGAGGATTTGTACCGCCAGGTTCACTATCCCCGAAGCTCGGAAGACCACATCCGCAAGGGTGGGGTTCGGATTCCCAGGTAATGGGTGCGAGGCAGGCGCCGAAACCGTCGTTAGGTCAGAGACGTGGCTTGAAGCTACCCGGCGGTCTTCCAGGAGCTCCCGGTCCCGCTACAGGACCCGCCAACATGTCGAATCCCACGATGGGGAATGCGCAGACTGCTCCCGTCCCTAACGGCGAGGCTACCGGAGGTACAAGCCTCTTCACCAAGTTCTCCGACATAATAGATACTAAGACCGGCACCCTAAGGTTCAAAGACAAAGCGATCATAAATAGCGAGGGTATACAGTTCTCCACAGGCAGCCAGTTTAGCATATCTTTGGACGAGGTTCAATCGCTGGACGAGCTGGGCAAGGGCAACTACGGCACCGTCTACAAGGTGATACATAAAAAACCTAAAGTGAGGATTCTTGGCGCAGGGCTCGCAGGCCGAACCCCGAGCAACGCCAGCGATGTCAGGACTACCCAGCAGGAATCCGACGGTAGCGGCGGCGATACTGGTACGGGTGTCATCATGGCCATGAAAGAGATCCGCCTGGAGCTCGACGAGGCTAAATTCACCGCCATCATTATGGAACTGGACATCCTTCACCGCTGCATCAGCCCCTTTATAATAGACTTCTACGGCGCTTTTTCCAGGAAGGTGCCGTGTACATCTGTATAGAGTACATGGACGGAGGCTCGATGGACAAGCTGTACGGCGACGGTGTCCTGAGAACGTGCTCAGACGGGTTACATGGGCCACCGTGAAGGGCCTCAAGTACTTAAAAGAAGAGCACAACATCATACATAGGGACGTAAAGCCAACCAACATCCTCGTAAACACGCGAGGTGAAGTCAAGCTTTGCGACTTGGCGTCAGCGGCAACCTCGTGGCCAGTATCGCCAAGACGAACATCGGCTGTCAGAGCTACATGGCACCTGAGCGGATAGCATCGGGCGGTATGGCGCAAGCCGGTACTGCGGGCGGCACGTACAGCGTCCAAAGTGATATATGGAGCCTGGGACTGAGCATCCTGGAGTGCGCAATGGGCCAGTATCCTTACCCACCGGAGACATACAACAATATATTTAGCCAGCTGAGTGTGAGTATACATTTTCATAATCTTGTTACAAATATTTTCCTTTTCGTCTCAGGTCATCCTAATTTTGATGCTAATTTTTTTTTTCCGGCGAAAACAGGCAATCGTCGATGGTGCTCCGCCAGACCTCCCGGAGGAAGGCTTTAGTGCTAACGCACGAGACTTTGTCCGCCAAACTCTCAATAAGGACGCCAAGTTGCGACCGAACTACGCACATCTCATCCGTCATCCCTGGCTGGCAGATATGCAGCAAGTGCCCACAATATCTGAGGAGACGAGGAGGGCGGCGCTTCTCACGAGTCAGCGGCATATACGCCGCAGAGAAGGGTTACAAGGAAATTGCAGACTGGGTCACCGTACAGATGCAGAAGCGGAAGGCGAAGCTTGAGTCCGGTGGTACGTGGGTGGCGATAAGCCCGCACTGCACCGTGTCGCGCTTGACCAGGTTAGCAGCCCGCAGGGCACACCTGTCAGCGAAGAGTTGAAGGAAGCAGCACCCGATTCCTCGCTAAGTGCGGCTACGGCGGATTTAACGATATAACAATAATTTATATTTCTCATACAGGCGCTCGAAAAGTACCTTTTTTGCAAAATCTTTTTTCTCTTTCTTTTGCAGTCATCATCTGAATGAAACCCACCTTCACATTCATACAGTCATATAATTCTTTCTTGTGCATATAATCTATTGATTAGGTTACGCATATCTCATCTCCTTTTTTCTTTTCTTTTCACTTCATGGTTCACTATATATCCTTTCCTGCACCGTTCTTACCTTAACAGTTGCTTTTTAGACTTAAATTGCCCCTTTCTTGTTATATATCGGTCTCTTTTTCTTGTTCTGTCCACTTTATGACTTTTATGAGAGCGAGAGAAAAAAAACAAAAGAACCTGAGCCTTTTTTTTTCGATTCTTCGCATACACCAAAGTATATATATAGAGATGCATAGACTATATCTAAAGATTTCGATACCACGGCCGAAAAAAAAATATCATAAAAGGGATACCTTAGAACTTTGTGTTCGCTAAATCGAAGAGCAGCCTTGTATGATTTAAGTATGTGTTGGTTATTTGATAGCTAGTGACTTTGTGAAAATTCTCGAAAAAGACCTTGCTACTAGATATATATATATATATGCTTTGTTTTTACCGTTTCCGGAGCGCTTGAGAATTGACGTTCTATGTTTTTCCTGTACCGTAAATTGCATTAGGATACACACCCCTTTGTATGTTCATGTGAATACTTTGTAAGAGTTCAAATCCTTGTTCTCGTGTAGGCTTCAATATAAATACACAAATGAGAATTCAACGCATCTATCTACTGGTTGCTTATCCAGAACCCTCTGCCTATGCGGCAAGTACGTTCTGATCCAATTGAATATCACCTTGTCCTTGTGAAGGACGTGCCAACAGACATTTCTCGAACGGAAGAACAAGAGGTGTTCCTGTTATAAGATAATGATTTTGGTTTATACGAACAACTGACCCAGAATATGGGGGAGGGGGATTTTGGATAACTTCAATCTTTTGCATGATGGTCGGCGTCTGATTGGGCCTCCTTGTACCATCCATCTCCCACCGCTCAAGCAGCAAAGTTCTTTTGTTCTCTTGGATCGAGATGATGACGACGATTTGAACCTGCCCTCCAGATTGGTTGAGCCACCACCGTGCGTCTGCTTGGAGTTTCAGGTGCGACTCACTGAGACCACATTCGATTGCTATTGTAGGCCAGTCCGTTTTCTTTAGCCTTCGAGAAAGAGGCTTTATGGTCTGGTCACCTTCCTTTGCTTTCCTAAGACCTCCCGCGGTTTCATATCTGGTTTGATCCACCTAACCAGCAATCCAATTTATCAACTCCCGGCTGATTTAAGATCGACTCTCGCAGTTCCCAGGCGAAATTTTCTTTGGCGGATTCGCGTTGGTAGCTGGGGTAGCAGATAACAGCAATCTTCACGTTTTCATCATACTGCCATTTTAGCCCTCTAATAACCGAGCTGACTTCCTTATAATCATTCCATGAGATACCGTAAACGTATAACGTCGTGCCTGCCTCAATTTCATTCAGAACGGTTGTTAAATGCTTAACGCCACCGAACTTGACGGCACCCTTCGGGGCAGCTTCCAACCGCTCTTGGAGCTCTTCTAGTAGAAACTTGCTTTCGGGATCTTTGCACGGCGTGTTTCGGGTGCGGACTCGGCGGGGTCGCAGACGCGACTTGTTGGTGAAGAGATTGTCGAGCCTGTGTGTGATGGTAGTGGGAAGTAGATATCGTTTTCGAAGCAGAGGAGACCGATATCGCCGACGATCTAGGAAATGAGTAAGAGGCCGTGCGGCTTTCAGGGTCTTCATATAAGGAAGTCATTGTTGTAGACTTCTAGTATGAGGAATGTGATTGTTACTTCCGTGAAGATGTCTAAAATAAAGCTTGATTTTGTTTAGTGGGTTTCCGAGATCACGTGAATACGCGCCCGCTCTGACGTGACGCTTTTTCCCTCAAGCCGCCACGAAAAGAAAAGTAAAAAGAAATATACAAGGCGCAAATTTACCCAGTCTCGAACCAGAACTTTTTTTTGGGGGGGAGGGGGGGGAGGGACAAAAAGATAAATTTCGAAGATTGGGGGAAAAAAGTTCTGGTTATGAGACTGAAATTTACCCTTCTGTGCTTCCATCTCGAGATGTTTAAACCTTTCACTTATTATATTCAATTATTTCTCTGGTTCTCGATATAAAGGGTGCTGCTATAAGTCACTGGGAACTATCCAGCAAAAGCCGAATCTTCGAGTCCTAACCAGCGTCAAAAGTTATTTGACGCTAAGTACGAAAAACCAAGGAATCCGTTGAGGACTCGGCGAAAGGGCTGCATAGGAAGACACTATCTGCGAACATCTCCTTTTCTTTCCCTTTCCTTTTCTTCTTATCATTTTATCTATACAAAGTCTTTAAAATAAAACTAAAAAATACCGTATAATACCTCTCAAAGCGGCGACAAAGAATGCCGCGAACATTACCCTGGAACAAAAGGAGCCGGAACGAGTCACATTCACGGGTAGCGGCTCACGCACGCTGCCATGGGACCCCAATGCGCCCTCGTCGTCTTCGGCGTCTAGGAGCAACAATCGCAAGAGGAATGCGTCGCCGGGTCCGAGCAGCGGCAGCAGCAAGCGCCAAGCGATCGACGTCGACGACTACAGCCCTTCGATCGACCTGACGCAGGATTCGCCGTTAGAGGACGCGGCGGTAGGGGCGCCGGCGGAAATTTCAGCCTCGTAGATTTGACTCATGACGACGAGGGAGGTGTCGAGGTCACTACGGTGCATCATCACGAAGATTGTTGGGATGCAGTACTATTCGGGTATCGCCTCTCCGGAGAGCAGGTGCTGTGCACGAGGGAGCCGGAAAATCCGTACGACCCGAACGCTATCAAAGTCGCCAACGTTCGAGGTGCTCAGGTACGGCCTTTTCCTCTTTTTCGACGCACATTTTGCACTTTTTTTGATACTCTAAATGCTAACTATCCTCAAAACAAGGTCGGTCGCATCCCGCGCACCGTTGCGTCGAAACTTGCCCGCTTTATGGACGAAGGAGTCATCAATTGGGAAGCGACGCTCCAAGAGACTTTCAACAATTTCGCTGCGGGACTCTGCCTGACTATTTGGGGACCTGTAGATGAAGCGGAACGGGTTACGCTTACGGATAGGATGAAGGATAGTGGAATAAGCCTGAAGAAGGACCCTGCGACCACGGCTCGCGAGAAAGCCGAGAGAGGCTGAGAAAGCGCGGGAAAAGGCGGAGAAAGAACGCAAGAGGCAGAGAGCGGGCTGAAATGGAGTGGAGGAGGCAGTTCAAGAACCGCGGCGGAGGTGGTGGCGTTCCGCTGGGTACGGATCCTGGATCTTCTCAAGGTAATTATATACTCTTTCAGCTTCCTTTCCTCACATGGTGATTTGACCAACACTAGTACGTTTCTTCCAGTTATGTTCGATGGCTTGAAGGTTTTGAGAAGTCAACCGAGCGACGTCGCGTGGCAAGAGCTTGTATTCGAAAGCGCGCAATTCAACCTCAGGGACGTCCAATCCGTCGTCGACAAGATGGGTAAAGGTGAAGACGAGCTTAAAGATCTCCCGTTCGCTTCGCAGCCTGCTGCGATCAAAACGATGCTTCTTCCGTATCAGCTCCAGGGTCTCGGATAGTTGCTTAAACTTGAGAACCCAGAGCTACCTGGCCAAAAGGACGAACTTGTCCAGCTTTGGCGCCAGAAGCCGAATAAGCAAGGGTACTTCGAGAATGTGGCCACGAAGTATACTGCACGAAGCTGAATTGGAGAATGAGCTCTGCAGCGGCGGTATTCTTTCGGATGATATGGGTCTCGGTAAAACGCTGCAGATGATATCTCTGATTTGTGCGGATGTCAAGAAGGAAATAATCTTATCCCTAAGCCTCGTAATGTCCCGGCGACTGCATTGGAACGTTAATTATTGCACCGGTTTGTCGTTATGTCCAACTGGAGCGGCCAGATGGCGACTCACGTTGCCGAGGATCATAAAACTCTCCGTGTGTCTGTATCACGGCGCTGCAAGGAAGACCACTGAGACTCTCTCCAAACTACGACGTCGTTATCACGAGCTACGGCACTTTGACATCTGATTTTGAAAACAAACGTACAAAAACAACATTCTCTCGTTCAAATGGCGCAGGATTATCCTTGATGAAGCTCATCAGATCCGTAATCCGAAGGCGAAAGTTTCGCTCGCCGCAGCAAACCTGAACGGAGAGAGCAGGTGGTGCCTTAACCGGAACGCCGATCATAAATAACCTGAAGGATCTGTTCTCGCTGGTTAGGTTTATCGGCCTTAGTGGCGGTCTTTCTCAGTGGGATATCTTCAATTCTGTCGTCATCAGACCATTGAACCGTGGTGAAAGCTCTGGACTCTTGCAAACCATAATGGGCCAGCTCTGTCTCCGGCGCATGAAGGACATGAAATCCGTCGACTTAAAGATCCCGCCGCTGTCCGAGTACATCCATCGCACTCCCTGGACTAAAGAGGAACGCAAGGAGTATGATCTGCTGCTTGCGGAAGCTAAAGGAACCTTGAGGGATTACATCAGCGCCAGGAATGCGCAGAACGGAGACGCGGCGACGCAGTACAGGTATCTCCTCGAAATTTCCTTGCGCATGAGGCAGCTGCGCAACCACCACTCGCTTTGCGGGCCGAGTATGGCTGCCCTCATGGAATTTGCGAAGGATATGCAAGGGAAGAAAGTGGAAATGAACCCGAGAACGTTGCCTCCTACAGGACTTACTCTAGATCGTGATAGAATCTCGTGAGGAATGCCCTATTGCTTGGACGAGCTGCACAACCCGTCATTACCATTGGAAGCACGTATTCGGCTTCGAGTGCATCGAGTGCGTGATCAAGAGCAGCAGAAGTGTCCGATGTGCCGTGCCCCCTCCCCGATGCACAAACCACCTCGTTGAGCCGCGCGTTATCAAAGAGAAGATGACAACAACAAAGAAAACGACGACGATGCCGAAAAAGTCGACGATACCACGAGCAGCAAAATCGAAGCGCTCCTGAACATCCTCAAAGCGAACCGCGACAAGCAGGACGGCTCCAAGGTCGTCATCTTCAGTCAGTGGACCTCGTTCCTCGACATCATCCAGGCCGCCTCGCGGACGAAGGTTATAAATTCACCCGCATCGACGGCACGATGAACGTCAAGAGCGCGACGCCGCCCTCGAGAGGTTAGACAGCGACGACGAATGTACCATCATGCTTTCAGGATCCGAGTGAAGCCTTTTTCTCGAAGCTTAAACCCTTTTCTTTGAAAGAAGTTATAGCGTGGGGACGTTTTATTATATTACTCACTGCTTGCTTTATTTCTTATTACTCAAATTAAAACGTTTGTTTTCTTATTCCAGACGAAAACTTTTTTTGTCTCTCTTTCATCTTTTTTCTTTTTCAGCGAGTTATTGTAGAATGGCAAGTTTTTCCTATAGAGAAGTGGTATCTTAGACTTTGGCTTATTATCACTATTACAGAAAACCGAGGGAGGATATCTGATTGTTGCTGACGGCGTCGTTAGACTTTTAGTTGGTATTGAAAGCGAGCGGAGCATTCGAGATATTTTCTTCTTTTCATACATTAATTGTTTCAATTCTGTACCTAGTGCTCAAGTGCTTGAGGGTGTTTTGCTTCTACTTAGCTGCGTTTTTGTTAGTATTGAAGACTTCCAACAGGCATTCTATAGTTATATTTATCTGTGACAGAACACCGGATTTATAGAATGGTGTTCTTTTTCATACATTTTCAATTGGAAGCTTTGTCAATACTTAGTATATGCACCTTTCACGTATAAATCGAGCGATATTACCAGCACGAATCTGTCGAAAGGAGTGGTACGTCTGGAGGCTAGTCATCCCCTTCTACGGATAGATCGTACGCCCCAGGATGCAAAATGTCTCGAAAATCTAAAGGGCATATTCCTCGAATTTTGGATAGGGAAATAACCCTGACAGATTTAAGCATCTCTCAATTCCACGTTATTATACTGGCCCGCGACTCGTTATAGCGTTGAAACCTAACCAAAAGTAATCTCATTTATCCGTGTTCGAAAGTCATGCAAGTAGGTCAATACTATATATCTTGCTCTAGAAGCCGAGTTTCAAAATATCTTTTAGAGAATTCAATTAAATCTGATTCTTTTACCATCAATTTGGTCTCATGAACTTATATATACACATGCATTCATGACGCTAATTTGAATATATATATATATATAGAACAATTATAAGCAAGGGCAAACCTGACATCAAAAACCACTGATGCAAAATAAAAAAAGGCAAAAGCTCATAAAACTCCAATAAACCCAAAGTAAAACAGAAGCAGACCGAAAGAGAGAAAAGGTCTAGCAGGAAATCAAAAGCAGGCTCCTCCACTATTAAAACAAATCAAGAATGAAAAATCATGTTTTTTTTGTCTTCTCGTTCAGTAGACGCCAGCCTGTCTGAGACCCTCTCCCATCTCCTTCTTCATCGCCTCCTTGACGATACTACCGCAAAGCTTCGCGTAAGGGTTCGTATGTACCGCCATCGCCTTTGCAACTTCGTTCCCGTACCGCCCGCCCCAGAAGAAATCCCTGCTCGCGGTCTCCTCCCAGATATTAATATCGTCCCACGCCTTGAACTCGCTAGGTAACTTCTTGAACGCCATTTAATCTGGCCGTTATCCTTAGCAGTTTGTAGGTACTTCGACGTAGTGTACAGCAGCGTCGCGCGCTGCGTGTGCGCGTTCGCGAGCAGCTTTGCCTGCTGCGGACTTATCGCCGCCGTGGGACTAGGCGGCGCAGCGAGGTCGATGGCCTTGGTGAGATCTTTGTACGCATTCAGCACCGTCGACGATAGAAGACGTTGTCACGGGATGCAGGGTCCTGCATGGCGGCTTGCATGCGGTATACCTGCGCGCGGTTGTTGTACGCGGATGCGTATTTGGGTTCTTGGGCGATGGCCTGGGAGAGTAATGAGAGGGCTTTTAGGACGTCGTTGGCTTCTGCGGCGCGGATAGCGAGGATTCCGAGGGAACGGAGCTGGGTGAAGGATTGGTGGGAGGAGATGTGCGGGAAGGAAGGTAGGGAGGCGTCGATGACTATGGGGGATGGGGTCGGGGCGGATTCAGGGTCGAAGAGCTGCTCGAGGACGGCGGAATCGTTCGTCGAGAGGAGGCACTCCTTTTGGACCATCTTGTAAATTACTTGTGGATAAACTTGTTGCTGCTTGAGTTAGTAGAGATAGGTCTTTCTTTGATGGTATGGTAGAATTGCAGTCGTTAAGTGTACTGGTGCTTCGATGGGGATCGAATTGCTTTGACGTCTCCCGTGTAGGATATATAATTTATATATATCCTCATCCTTCCTGTTTTTGCCCTCTGAGCCTTATCAATTCAGGTAAACTTGCTAAACCCTGATTTGAATCCCCAAAAAGCTAATCCTTATTCTGAAACCCCGGGCGAACCGTAAAGAGCGAACGATAGGCAAAATGCAACTGCACACTGCACTGTATGTCCTAAGGACCTGCTCCGAAGATCGTGGAATTGAACGCATATGAAAGAAAGAAAGTTTTTTAGCTGAGGTGTGGGAATCAATGGGCCTTCGCAGATTATCGGTATTGGCGAGTGGGTGTTTCGGCTAGACACGGCCGAGTATAACCGACGTAACCTCCACTACCCGTTTCAATTTGGGAGAGTTACGTAGGAGATCCCTTACGAAGACATTTTCCTTTTGGATGTTGGAGCCACATGATCTAACTGTACAGAAAGCTAAACGGCGAGAACGGCATTGGATGAAGAAGGAAAAAGGGAAACACGGGTAAGTAGGTCATTGTCAAATATTTTTCTTTTTCCTTAAAGGCAAAAGACTGCAAGTGGCGGTAAGCGATCATAGCAATTCGAGTTCTTTCAAGCTGAGTGTAGAAGAAGCCTGTTGTTATGTGAGGAGCAGGAACTGAGAGAGGCGAGGAAGAGGATTGTTCCCTTCTTTTCAAGAATTTCGATGTGAAACTTATAGACAAAATATATTGCTATTGACTATATCTAGCAGTGTAGCACAAATATCTCAATAATTAGACCAACAGCTGACAATAATAATATTCCGCTGCTTTGTCTGCAAAAAGCTTAATTCTAGATCTGGTGATACCTTTCAAGCATGTCAAAGCCTTTCCCTTGAAAGGACTCGCTCAACTAAACCACTCCTCTGGCAAAAGATCTCCGAGGCCTTTCAAAGCCTTGTACAGATGGTAATACAGGACCTAGCTCTGGAATTTTGGCCCTAAAGCCTTTCAATTGTTAAAAATGCACGGCCGGTTATTGGTCAATTCGAATTCGTATCCGCGCCGTCAGCGGATTTTTAGATGCGAGATCGGACGAAGCTTACCTGTATCACGCCATCGTCCAGGTCAGGAACAAAACCGCAATGATTCGTGGATTCTGCAAGGTCCTCAACTTCAAAGATTCCCCGTGGAAGGAAAATTTTCCTTATCTTTTCACTCGGACGATCGAAAAAGCAAGCTGAGCATGGGAGGAAATCGTGCACTGATTTCTTTTTTCTTTTTTTTTTTTTCTTTTTTTTTTTTTTCTATACAAAGGAAGAGTGATAGAGATTAGAAAGGATTTGTTGAAAGTTTTGCGGCTCAATGGGTCGGATAACAGGGAACAGGGAGGGAATCGTGCAGCTGGAACTCCTAGGGCTAAAACGCCGCTTTCCGTCTAATACCGACTTAAGCCGACAGTAACCTTGCACGCCTTTTCCAACCCACCGAATTGATTTTATGCATTAGACTTGGGGAAGAAGGGTATGACGCCCGATGTCTTTTCCGGAGCCATCCTTAAAACCTTCTCACACATATTTTTGAGAGTTCGTGGTAGCCCACTCAGGTGTTCGGTTTATCCTTTGCCTGAATTGGGGGCGTAGAAAGTTTGAACGCCATACAATGTAGGACCTCTTTTTAGGGTTGCATGCCGTTTTGTTGATGCAAAACTGGTCATAAGCGATTCCCTCAGCCGATAGAGCCGACTCAAGCAACCTCCTTCACTTCGAGACATTAGAGAGCCTATATATTCTGGGTTATTCCTCCCAGTTTACCTTCTTCGTCCACTATCATCACTATCATCATCATCACCATCACCATCACCGTCCATACTATCGTTCTTCTGGAGCAAAAGGAAGTGAGGGATTTGTCGTTCATCAGTCTAGAGTATACATTACCTACCGAATCGACCTAGAAAGAGAGCACGAAAACTTATAAACCCTATAACCAAAATCCAATCGCAAAAATGTCACCCTCAGCACAACCGCTTCCACAGCAACCTACCATCCTGACGGCCGATGGCCAGACGGTCACTGGTGACCAATCCGCAGGCGGCGGCGCCAATTACCGCGGCTACGACCACATCACCTGGTGGGTAGGCAACGCCAAACAGGCCGCCTCTTTCTACGTAACCCGCATGGGTTTCAAGCACGAAGCGTACTCCGGCCTCGAGACAGGTTCCCGCCTGTTCGCCTCGCACGTTGTTCCAACGGAAAGGTCCGCTTCGTCTTGACTTCGCCGCTGCGGACATCGGATACCCGCAACGCCACCGATGAGGAGAGGAAGCTGCTGGATGAGATGCACAAGCACATCCAGACACACGGTGACGCCGTAAAGGACGTTTCCTTTGAAGTCGACGATGTTAAAGTGTATACGAAAAGCCGTAGCGAACGGTGCCGGTGCTGTCGCGCACCGCAGTACATTGGCGATAAGGGCGAAGGCCGTGTCCTCGTTGCGACGATAACAACTTACGGTGACACCACGCACACCCTCATCGACCGTTCGGAATACACCGGCACTTTCATGCCCGGTTTCCGCGCCACGACGACTCAAGATCCCCTCAACAACGTCCTGCCGGGAGTCGAGCTGGAAGCCATCGACCACTGCGTCGGCAACCAGGATTGGGACCAGATGAACAAGATGTGCGAGTACTACGAGAACGTATTGGGCTTCCACCGCTTCTGGTCCGTTGACGATAAGGATATCTGCACCGACTACTCCGCCCTGCGGTCCGTCGTCATGGCCTCCCCCAACGATGTCGTCAAGATGCCGCTGAACGAGCCCGCGCCGGAAAGAAGAAGTCGCAGATCGAAGAGTACGTCGACTTTTACAACGGACCGGGAGTCCAGCACATCGCCCTGCGAACGAAGTCGGTCATCGATACCGTCCGCGCGATGAAGGCTAGGGTATCGAGTTCATCACCGTTCCGGATACCTACTACACCGCCATGCGGGAGCGCCTCGCCAAGCAAGGCCTGAAGCTCAACGAGGACTTTGACACGCTGCAGGGCCTGAACATCCTCATCGACTTTGACGAGGGCGGTTACCTGTTGCAGCTGTTCACCAAGCCGCTGATGGACAGGCCGACGGTCTTCATCGAGATCATCCAGAGGAATAACTTCAGCGGATTCGGTGCAGGTAACTTCAAGTCTCTCTTTGAGGCGATCGAGAGGGAACAGGCTGAGCGTGGAAACTTGTAAAAATGAAATATCTTTTTTTTTTTTACCTCTGATCCGGTGGCAACCTCCTTTTTTGTCCTTTATATTATGACAGTTCCTGCTCATCTTCATGCGGTTTTTTATGACATGATGTGACGATTACATAGAATATCTCACCTTTACTCCTTCTTCACTGTACATGATTCGAAAAAAATACCTCCTTGTTATTTCTGTTTATTGCTCTTACTGAGTACTTTTGTCATGCATCTGCTTTCTACGGCGCTTTAAATTTTTCCTGCTCCAATAGTTTGTGTAAATTAAAAATTTTTTGTTTTTATTTTCTTTTATTTTCTTTTTTTTTTTTCCTTTTTTTTTTTTTCTTTGTAAGCGTTTTTCTCCATGTTAAACCAAAAAAAGGCTCGAGGGGGACTAGTACTACTTAGTTAGAGGAAGGACTAGTAGATATAGTCTTTGAGATCGAATAATATAATCTATGATCAAATAAAACAAATCTTTTAACATAGTCAATGGGTTGCCGCACGTGTAATAAATCTACTCAGGGTTATGAAAACCCGGTACTCTCTACGTGCTTCTCCGGCAACTCCGTGTTCTACCTCGCTCCTATTATCGCCTTCGTTTGCTCTATCTTATGGGTATTCGAAGTAAATATGGAAGTAGGCTCAAAAGATGTGCTTAAAGTATCAATATAGTTGAAGTATGGTTGAATCATGGTTGAACCATACCTCGAAAATATTAATATTATTATTACCTGTAAAAGTAGCGGGCCTATCTGACGGCAGCGGCTGCTCAAAGCTCACTGTCTTTTTTGGGGTGCTTGTCCCGCGCCAACCAACCACTGCCGGCGAAAATTCACACTGAAGGGGGGGGGGGGGGTTTAATTGGATTTGGCTTCCCCTTTAATAATTTTATTTTTTACTTTATATCTTTCTTCTTTGTCGCCGGATATCTGTGTTCCCGAAGTATTTTTCCTTTCTATCTAGCTTGTCTATCTATCTTTATATGAGTAACAGTTTTATCTATCGATCTACTCTCTCTCTCTCTCTCTCTCTCTCGCTTCAGGATTTACAAATCTGATGCAACCACGACTTGAGAACGAAATGCTTATTTTTGAACCCCGTGGAACGTTGCAAGGTTGTTGAGGTAGCGACCTTTGAAATGGAGGTCCGAGAGCCTAGCTCCCCGCAGTTCCCGAAAGTAAACTTCCTTAATAGAGGCTAGCCTTCTGTAAAATAGGAGCACCTTCCTTGTTCCTGACAATCATCGGCTATGCTGATGCTCTTTTTATTTAGGCTTTCTTTAAAACCGATCTATTTGGGGGCACTTTGGGCCTTCTCGCGGTCTTTCATTCGCAATAAACTCTCAAGTCGTACAAGTGCAGTACCTCGAAAAAAACGTTCAAGCATCACCGTTGATCATGAACATGGGGATCAGCAAGGCAGGCTAGTAGCTTAGGCTTTCTATCCACTCATTAACACGGAATAATGATACTCCAATACTGGCGCAGTGAGCTTTCTGCTAAATTAGTTTTCTTTGACAAATATCAAGACTGCTCCGCCGGATCCGAGCCTGTATAGAGAATTTGACCGCAAAAAAGATCTCCACAGATTACCGACCAAAGCGTGATCATCGACCAGATTGAATGATCTTTCGATTTAAGAAAGTTTCTCTTAGATGAATATTCATTACAAACACCGAACAAAACGGCGCTACAGAGAGCGATATATACTCAAAACTCTTCCACGTTTCGGATATTAGTTATAGGCTTACGACCTCAAGACCCGCAGGCACGCTTTGGGCAGACAATTTCGGCCGATACTCCAACTTCCAATCAAATTGATCAAACAATTTGCGTTGGGGAGTTCAAAATTTCCCCAGTAGTTTGCAACGATTGTACAGATTGCAAAACCAAGGAGGTCAGACATCGTCTCCTGAATGAGGAAAGAGGTTCCAAGGATCCCAAGATGAAAAATATTATATCCCTGGCGAACTAGGATTGAACAAGAGGGATAAAAATAATATTATCGATATTACTTGATTTCCCATGGGCAGCAGACTGCAGTGCGGCAGTGACTGCCAATTTTTTCCGGCTTGTTCGAGGATTTTTTCAAGGAACGAGCAGCCGCAGCACCACTCGGAATAGGTGCCCAACTTTCACCGATATTGATACAAAAGTAGCTCAGCTTACCGAATATGGATGAGAGGCGATCATCTGTCATGGTTTCTCCCTCTGGGGGCCCCTTGCCCTGTCGGAAAAATAAGTAATTTTAATTTATTTGAAAGATAAGTATTGGTCATTGAAAAAGCTTTCTCTCCCCGTCTCTTGGGAACGGTCACGGATTGCTTCTTGTTGTTATTACTATCTCTCTTGTATAGCCTTCCAATAGGCCTATTTGCTTGGTTCTCCGCCATTATTTTCTGTCGTTCCTTTCTGTTAAAGGGCATGTATCTTATAAAAGATCGAGTACTAACGCTCTTTATTATATATACTTCTTTGAAGATCTTAAACCTGCCCTATACTATATATATTTACCGGTCGTGCTCTCGTGTCTTCGGTAGCAAGGATCTGTTGGACTAATACAGTGCCACGATGAGGTGGAAATCGATATTACGGATAACATTACTGTTATGCGCGACGCAGAGTTCAGATGCGCTGCCCTCGATATCTCGGTCGATAGAGCTCCTGCACGGACGCGACCTTAAAGCTGTGGACAAGTTTTGCACATTAGCTTACCATACATGTATGTGATCTTTCTTCCAGTAGTGCCTGATCTTCATGCGAAATTCTCAATATATTGACTTCTTTTCCCTCCTCTTAAGCAAACATCGTCGATAAGACCCTGTTCCTCGTCGGCGGCCAAGTAGAATACCAATCACCTGGTAGTGACGGTTACGATGACGGTCCTTCTCGCCGTATAATTAAAGTAGACCTCTCGAAATCTTGGGATGCAACATCGCCAGCCATCGCTGGGAACATTTCGATGCCAGCAACGAGTGCGCCGGATAGGGGATGTTATGCCGCTTTGTGGACAGGAAGGGCAGGGAAGAAGTTGTATTATTACGGCGGCGACAGACCCGAAACTGGAGGACTGGAAAACGACGCACTTGGGGATACGAAAGTTTACGAGTATAATATTGCAGGAAACAGCTGGACGAGTAGAGACGTAGATAAATTGCCGATTAGAGGGTGTGGAAGTTGGGTGCAGGATTCTGAGGGAAACGGGTATTACTTGGGAGGATTGAGGGATGCCGATAATGACCCGGTATGTGGGAAATAAACCGAAGGGTACAATGCACGCAGGAGTTTAAGGAATTGACTAACAAGATTTCCAATATGAGTTAAGGCTATGAATGGGACAACAGGTTACCTGCAGACGGGAATGGTGTCTTTACCACTCACCGGTGGAGCTGCAAGCATCATTCCTACGACATCTCTGAATACGTATGGAACACAAGCTGGAGGGTAAGCGGTTACCTATTGCCTCCTCCGCCGTGATTTTAGTGGTGGAGCAAAGGGACTAACTCTAGTAAATTAGTGTCATGGTGTACGTCGATTCGATAGGCAATAAAGGCGGCTTTGTTGCCTTTGGCGGCCTTTCCTTGTCCCCAGATGCCCAATTCAACTGGGGAAGTGATACGTCTTCTTTTGTAAGTAAAGCCGTATAAACCGTTTAGGAAACGTACGCAAAGCGCTAATGAATATGATACACACAGAATGATATGAATCAAATATCCGTCTTCGATGTTGAGAGCCAGAAATGGCATCAGCAGCGGGCGTCGGGTAATATTCGCCCCCGGATTCAATTCTGCGCGGTCGTTCAGCAGGCGCCCGACAAGAGCCAGACATTCATGTAAGAGCAGACTTCCACAAAGCCATTACATTGAAGGTATATAGAGCTAACAATACATTTCTTTTTTTTTTTTTTCGCACAGTTACATCTACGGCGGATATAATTCCGAATACAACATTGACCAGGTCGACGTACTCTCCATCCCGGCGTTCGTTTGGACGACTGCTACTCCAGCTGGTTTCCGCGCACGCTTGCAACACACGTGCAACGCGTACAACAGTCTGATGATTTTGGCCGGTGGATGGATGATACCTGTAAACGAAGACGGAACAAGGAACAAGGACCGCAATAAAAGGGTGTGCGAGCCGGAGAACATGTACCGCATTTTCGACACCAGTACGCACCAGTGGACGGACAAATTCGACACGAACGCGGCAGCATACACAGTCCCTCGGCTTTGTCCAAGATCGTTGGCGGAGACGCCAAGGGCGGTGCGACGGTGCAACAGCCGCGGAGGATTTACTGATCCAGATTTACAAGCCCTATTTAAAACGTCCTCCAAGGCTAATACTAATACTACCACTTCTGCTAGCCCTGAGAAAGGCGGAAAGAACAACAAGGACGAACCCAAGAAGAGTAATAACGGAGCAATTGCCGGCGGTATAGTTGCTGGCATCGCTGCCATAGCGGTAGTAGCAGGTCTTGTATGGTTCCTCGTACGACGTAGACGGAAGGACGCGCCAAAACCACCGGTGTACAGCCATGTCCGATTCAACGGCAGCGATGGCGGCAGGACTTTAACGGGCAGGGTGTGCAGGAGATGGAGTCGAACTCGTCGAGCCACGGCGCTGCGAGCTATTACAAGCCGCAGCCCGCCGGTTCGCCGGTACCGATACCCGTGCAGGAGCCGGTGGAGTTACCGGGCTCGCATGCGCCGCCGGTTGAATTACCGGCTTATGTAAAAAATAACCGCGCTAGTCGGTGACATGAAAGGGTTTTTTATCATTTGTTACAATAGATACTAAGTTGATAGAAGATACCATAGCAAAAAGCCTAATAGTATATAAGTTTACAAGGGAAAAAGAATGTCCTACCGAATTAGAGGCCCAAATGTGTAACACGAAGCCGGGGAATTCAATTAATCTTGGGTCTGTGGAGCTGGTTAAGTCAGCTTTGCTGCGTTTTGAGCCTGTAACTAAATGAAGACACTCTTGGGCATTTAGTAATATAATTTCTGCAGTATAACAAGATGCCTTTTACTATCATAGCTCCCTACGGATTTATATAATAAACTAGCGTATATCCAGTCCGCTGACCTATGCTGACGAAGTTGAATTCAAGCTGTCCAATCCGGGGCAATCACCCTGTGTAACCGTTAACAGGTCTCATTTCCAATCGTTACGCAGACTTTTTCTCTGCACCGGCGAGCGGTGCGTGTGGATATTCTTGCGTGCGATTTGCTATATATTTGTTTCCTAAGCTACGTCGATCAAGTTGGATTCTTCGTTCAACTCTCCTCTCAGGCTATTTTTCTCAAATTATATTTTTAGACATCCTCTGTTTTCATTTAATTATTAAGTATTTCAATAGATTCTATTCTGGTCACGATAGTAATAATCGGTCTGAAGACCCTCTGAAGGAGGATAATAGTCTTCATAAGATCATATTGCACCAGGAACAAAAGTGTATATATATATATATATAGTTATATACCTCAAAAACTATTATATCTACATCGATAGTAGCCCTTCTGTTCCGAAGGAACTTATATACAGAAAAAAACACTCTTTAAATCGTACAGCAGCTTTTACGGTTGGAAATGAAGAATATACAGTTGGGGAATAAAGAAAGTATGGACAAAAAATTTGGAACGATTTGAGGTGGGGAAGGATATGGAATATATGGTTCATACATAGAGGAAACTTTTTTTTTAATACACACACAAGAAAGGAAAGGTGTCGTTCAGGAAGCTTTGGTTTACTTAGGTTCCTCGACCGTCGAGGAGAGGCGCACTATCTCTATCTTCTTCCCTCCGTTGGAAGGTTGGACCTTTCTCGATATCAACACGACGGCTGTCAATAACGGTCGAGGTAACCGACGGCTGCCTCTGTTCCGAGGTCGTTCTACCTTCAATCTGCAGCTTGTCTACGGCGTGGCTGTGCGCGTTCCAGTCATCGACTTGCTCACCGTTAGCGTTACCCGGTCGCCTTTCCGCTTTCTTCGTTCGCAGCATGGTGTTGATGATCAGGTTTACCCATGCGATCTGACTCCGCTCGTTGAAACCATATATGTGCCCGCTGATGAAACCGTTGAGCGCGATGGTAACTTTAGACAAACAGTCCAACCCTAGGGGAAGGAGGTGGTCCTCCCGAGGTTGCAGATCTGGTACAGCATGATGACGGTTGGAATGCCCCACAGGATAGCGTAACAGACGGGGTAAGCGGTCATGAGGAAGCTGGTGCGGCGGAGGCGGTCGTGGTGGCGCTCGCGCTCGCGCTGGCGTGCGAGGATGGCGTAGCTGGATTCCTGCTGGGCGATGACGCTGCCGCCGGAGTACAGCGTCGCGCTATCCGCGGAGGAAGCGGGGGCCGTAGGCGGCATAGGTGCGTTTGTGGTCGTCGTGCTAGGGTTGGATAAAGTAGTCGGAGGCGGACCCTGCCCACGGGCGGCGCGTATGAGCCCGCGCCGCTGAGCCCGGCGGATGAGGACGAAGGTGCGACAGTATAGCGCCATGTTGACGATGATGACGATCCAGCGGGGCGCGTAGTTGACGATCAGGCGGAGCTTCGCGGATTCGAACCAGCAGAAGCCGCCGACGTCAGAGTAGGCCCATATGCCGAAGCCCACCGACGCGCAGGCTATCGAGAAGGACCAGATTGCGATCCACAGCCACACCTGGTGGCGCTGGACGAAGGTTGACATACGCGTCTTCTCAGCGATGGTGAGGTAAGTCATGACGGCGATCGCGAGGACCCAGCAGTCTATCATCATAAAGAAGATCTGTGTTATGAAGCCGCTGAAGGAGCAGAACGTCGAAGATAAAGGTGAGGAAAGAGGGTGGTGTCCGACCAGTGCGGAAAATGTTGCGGCGAAGAAGTTTAGAGCTAAGAAGAACTCTGCGATGGCGAGTCCTAATATCAAGCTATTTGAAGAATATTGTAAGTATTTTGCACCAGTTGTCGTTTACATTCATTCAGGAGGGAGCAGAACTAACCAATGTCTAAATGTCCGCAGAGAAGGTATAAATACATAACCTCCAATCATGAAAACTGCAAATATGATTGAGCTTATCGAGGCAATCATAACGGCAATAGAAACCGTTCTTTCATGAGAGGAAAGAGTAGAGCCTATCATCTTGACGGATATGTTCGAATGTATGGAAGATCAAAGGAAGAGCATATAAGGTAAGGGAAGATCTTCTGTTGCACAGAAAGACAGGTCTTCTCAGAGATATGCCTAATGAACAACAGGAAAACCAGGAATGGGTGGAGGTTGGAACCCTATATATATATATATATATATATAGATAGATAGATAAGGAACCAAGACCCTTCTTTGCAAGGTGGGAGCAGACACTTTGAAATGCAATTGGAGTGATACAGCTTCACAGGACGTAAAACGGCCAACAGCAATGCAAAGGAACCTTCGAACTCGCAGCTGTTGGTTTTCCAAAGTGATATCAATATATCACAAAAAAAAGAAAAAAAGAAAAGAAAAGAAAAGGGAAAGCCCACGAGGCGTTCGATGGTTTTTTAAAAAGACAGGGGAAGGAGAACGAGAGAACAACGATATGGTAAGTTTAAGAGAGAAATGTCTCTCAATATATCCAGCTACTACTTTAATACACATTATATCAAGAAATATTGAGGATTCATCTAAGGGAAATGATCTACACTTGCGATGTCCTGGAACTGATTAGCGGTTTAATATTTGGGAAGTTTGGTAAACGGGTGCCCATGCGGGTCGATCTCTCCTCTAGCTTGATAGCTCCTTAGCTCACCCAGACTTTTCATCTAAAAAACATGGCCAATGATCCCTTTTCGTGGACATTTCTTCTTCCTTTTGGGCAAGAAGAGGCGGGCTTGGGGGCGCAAGGGCACAGCGGAAGCACACGCCGGCTGCAAGCAAAACAAAAAGAAAAACGATATATCGATACTAGAACGTTTTTTTAAACTCCCTTTTCTTTCTTCTGTTTCTCTCCCTCTATTCCTGACATTAATCCATAGAAACCATTTCCAACTTTTCCGAGATTTTGATCCATCGCGCATGTTCTAGCCAAAGATTGTGGCTTTCCCGTGTTCGGGATCATTCTCGTAATACAATCGTATCCTTTGCTATCTAATGGTTTATTACTTATTCATTTCTCCGTTTCCCTGCCCGGTGCAGGCGAAAAGAAACGAAACGCGCGCCTTTATCACCAAAGGTCGACAAGGTTAACGAACAGACCTGGGGGGTTCCGTCGGGGGGTTCATTTTTGGGTCCGCTAAGCTTTGTTGCCCCTTCTCCCAATTCTAGAGGACGTCAAATCTTGGAGGCGGTTATTCCTGGTCCTCCACCCCAAACGTTGTCGTCGCGTGTCTCCCGCGCTGATAACAAAAACCCTCACTCGAGATTAATCGGATCGCGGTGAGAAGCATTTTTTTCTCACATGCAAGACCCCCTTGCCTTACGCAAAGCCTAATTAGAAAACCAGCTTTTCGAATTCAATTGCATAAAATGTGTATGCAGAATATATACAGAGGAATACTATCGGCTCTCTGACGGCTGAGCTTGTTTTTTCCAAAAGCTGGGAAGGAGATACACCTTAGTGAAGGTGAAAGCTGGAGTCTTCAACTTTGAACTAATCCCTATCTATCCCGTCACTTTATAGTTCTTTCCGCCCCACTACCACCGTCTATTTTATCTCAGGCGGAAAACGGGACGGTGGTAAACGGGACGGTGGTAAACGGGACGGTGGTCAACGGGATGGAACTTTTTGCCTCGGCGCTACCCCGACTGATGGTCAATACCAATTGGCTATCGAGCAGTCTAGCCAAAATCCCCTATCTTCCCTTTTGCACCAATAGTTATGATAATATAAACAAGAAGTTGTTGGTGATACAAGAAAATAAAATTCACTATCGCTACTGCAATTATATTAAATTAAAAAAAAAAAAAAAAAGCCAGTTGGTGATTCAATAATACAGCTATTAGGGTATTATTAAAATTAACGAGCTTCCCGAGACCCTGTCGCCGCCCTCACAATCCCTGGCCTCTCTTATTATGATTCATAACCCCACGCATGGAGAAGCTGGCGGCTGGCCCACCGCTACGGCATAGCTTATGGCGTACGCCGCACACGATAGGAACTCTCCGGCCCGCTTCCATCTACTTAATGTCAAAAAAAAAAGGGATTTCGACAGAAGAGCCCTGTCAAGCGCAAGCACCCTGCGTGTGCACACGATCGGTCGATAGCCATCCCTTACTTCGTTTATTAATTGATCAATTAATTAATGCCTCGCTCTGTGCAAACAGGGCAATTATCGCCTTCTTGCGCAGTTACCGACATTTTTTTTTTTTTTTTGACGCCGCCTGGGAAATGAGAGGCCGATTATAATTAGCAAAATCGTTAGTGCGTAGGGGCTTTTGCGCCTCATTTTTTATAACTATTCTATTCTATCTAATTCATCTCAATCTTTAATTATAGATTTCATTAATGTTTAGTTTAAATCAATCTTGAGGAATCCATTCAGGAAACTAGCTGAACTACATGAGGTTTTGGATAGCTTCTCGATCGTGATCCCTTGCCTCTCAGGGCGTGCAACCAACGTTCACATCGGCAAGTATTTCCCGCCCAATGGGAACCGTTGCCCCCCCGTTCAGTTCACCCAGAATCATAATTAAAATCGACCCGGTAAACGGGGACCGTTATACTGGAAGATTGGTTTTTTGAATCCTCTAGAGAACTGGCTTCTATTTTCATTTCTTCATTACTTTACTTTACCAAAGATGCAAGTTTAGCCATTGACAGCTGCGGCAGCGGACATCTCCAGACTCAGGGGAAGACGATCGACACTGAAGATCCCAGTTCTCGCGACAAAACGAAAGGTCACTACCAGTATAAGTTTTGCCTTGGTAAGACTCTAATAGCTAGCTCTGTTTTCCTCGTTTCGAATTCTCGTAACGAAATTTTTATCCATCTCTAGGTGTGGAGTCTAGAGACGGTTACAAGAAGACCAAGATTTAAACGAGAAAGCTACTAGGCTGCTTATAGCTTAACTTTTTTTCTTTTCTTTATTTTTCTAGGCGACTGTAAAACGAACTTCGCCGAGTTTTCCCCTGTTCCTTGAGGATATCGTATTCGATTAACTTAGGGCTTGAGAACTCGTATCGATATCTTCTTTGGTTTGAATCGTGAAGAAGGGAAATGATCCTCGTAAGGAAAGCCTCTTTTTCTTAAACTGCGATATCAAGTCTATATCGATAAATTTAAACTTTAATGTTTTGCTTACCTCTACTTAGTATATTATTTTAGTCGAAATAAGAGGTCGAGCTGCCACCGTTATGCCCTGTAGAAATTTCACAACGTCTTTTACTAGTAACAAAAGTGGGGCATTTCATGTGCAATTGGTCCATTTTATATCTAAGACAAGCAAAGCTCTCTAGCTAGCAATTTCAGCATTATGTGGACGTTGACGGAAGGAAATAAAGCACGCTCTTTTTTCTTTTTCGGAACCATAGGTAAAATTATACACATGTAAATCTTAGAGGAAAAAAAGAGTTCAACATTCATGCATCCTTCTTCTTTCCCTGGACTTGCGACCACCTCCCCCAGTGAACGGGAGTAATGACGCCAGCACAGTCACCGAAGCCAACCTTCTTATCTCCTTGGCCAGCGGAACCCTGAGGACGACCTCGTCGCCATCCTCGAGCCACTTCCTTTGGATACCGTCGCCAAGGTCAATTACGTCCTTCCCGTTCTGCGATGCCTCCAGGAAGCTACCGACAGACTTGGCATCGGTGCCCGAGATCGTTCCCGAGCCCAATAAGTCACCAGGATTCAGCGCGCACCCGGTAATAGTATGATGCGCAACCATCTGCGGGAACGAATACAGCAGGTGCGCGCTGCTCGTCCTGAACACGTGCTTAAGGTCGTTCGTTCCGTTCGCCCTTAAGAAAACATCAAGCTGGATGTCGAACACCTCCTTGCCCGCCCTCCGCTCATCCCTTAGGTACGGCAATAGCTCCCCCGTATCCCTGCGCGCGGTCCTGAATGGTTCAAGCGCCTCGTCCGTGACGATCCACGGGGAAACCGTCGTGGCAAAGTTCTTCGCGTTAAAAGGTCCGAGGGGCACGTACTCCCACGCCTGGATGTCGCGGGCAGACCAGTCGTTCATGATGCTGTAGCCGAATATGTAGTCCTCCGCGTCCTTGATGTCGATGTGCTCGCCATGGAGTTGTGGCGGGAGACGTAGCAGGCCATCTCGAGCTCGATGTCGAGCTTCATGCACGGGCCGAAGTTTGGAGTTGCGTTGCCCGGAGGCAGGGTTTGTCCTAGGGGGCGGCGGACTGGAGTTTCCGATACGACGACGGTGGAGGCGCGGCCGTGGTAGCCGACGGGGAGGTGAAGGTAGTTTGGCTGCAGGGCGTTGTCTTTGCCGCGGAAGAGGATGCCAACCTATATTAAAAAAAGTGTGAAAGGCTCCTGTTAGTTTCAAACACGGTTTCCGTTTAAGAGTATGATTGAAAAAGAATCTCCAAGTAAATGCAAAACGCACATTGGTAGCGTGGTTTATGCCAGCGTAGAAGTCCGTGTAATCTCCAATATGCATCGGCAGGTGCATCTTGACCTGCTCCTGGTGGACGTTGACCGCGGCTTCAGCTACAGCATTGTCAGCTGCTAGCACGAGCCCAATAATAGCATTGCGGGTCGCAGCGCGGACTTCGCGGCCCAAGCTCGCGAACTCGTTCAAGGTGTGCTGTTGCAGAGCACCACGGACCCAGTCGCTGTTGACCTTGGAAGAGATCGCATTCGCGAGCTTGGACAGGTCAATGACGTGGTCGCCAATCCTCGTTGCGGGTCTGGGGGTAGGGTTTGAGGAAGAGGAGAAGATGCCGAAGGGGATGTTGGCAAGGGTGAAATCCGAGCCCTCGGGGATGTTAATCTGTGCCATTGTGGAGTATTGGCCGGTGAAGGATGAGGATGAGGATGAGAACGACACTAGTTTGTCTGTAGCGAAGAGTTAGAGATAAGGAACACCTTGTTTTTAGTGGAATCAAAGGACGGTCCTCGATTTATTTATCAAACGACAATTAATGATAGTATCGATATATAGCAGGAGATTGGACGACGACGACGACCGAAAAAAAAAAAAAAAAACTATAACTACTACTGACTTAGGCAGATATCCGAAGCTTGAGCTCTAAAGATAGCGTGGTTGCTGCTTGTGGTGGTGGTTATCGAGATGCGGAATGGACTGGCCGAGGACGGAAGAAGTGCCGCTGTTAAGCGGCGATGGTCAAAACCCGGAACCCACTCACCATAACCATCATTAAAACAGTACAGATAGCTTCTGCACAGCAATTTGCAACCAATTGAAGAAAGGGGATATTCAGCCTTTAAATCCGTCCCTTACATCCATCTTTTATCGTCTCTCTATAACAAGCAATCGGATTACAATTTCGGGAGTTTCGGCAGTGCTTTTTGTTGCAATCTGTTGTTATGATTGAAAGCTTGACTTATAGCCGCGAAACCCTGCTTACAAAACTAACAATGGCTCACAATCGTAGTGAAATATTAAATCTATGCAATGGCTTCAAATTGACTGCCCTGTCTTTACAAGCTATCTAGATTTATCTAAGGACGAGAACCGGCGCAGAATTTAACAGACGGTTAATGATTACAGCTCATCCGATACTGTTCCGGGTAGAATATAACGGTGGGAGGGTTGACTTTGCCCTTGGCGGCAGCTTTGAGGTCCTGGAATTTTCGTGAAATCATCTGTCAGATCTCGGTCGCAAAAAGATATAGAAGTTCTATCTGGCCTGCTTAACTTACCGCATGGGCCTTGCATTCCTTGTCGTAAAAGTCCATATCTTCCTGGCTGGCGAAGCACATCTTCACCGCGAGATTGTACCTTGGTTCCGGGGATCGTCGACGACCTTGCCTGCGTAAATGTGCTTGATGTATTGCTTGCCGTCGGCTAGCAACAGATAAATCTTTCAGTTAAGTATTAAAAAAAAAAAAAAAAAAAAAAAAAAAAAAAAAACTAGCAAAAGAAGAATATAGGGTTAAGAAATGCCCACTTTCACTGCCACCTTGTGCATCTTTTGATACTGTTCCATCATCATATCAACATTTGCGGGATCCTCAATCTTGAACAGCGTCAGGCGGTGGATCTCGTTCGTTGGAGCCATGATAAAAATGATTTGCTGAGCAACAGCGACTGTAAACTTTTGATAACTCGGAAGGAATATTTGCAAAGTGATGCCTTTAAGAGATGTCTCTGGAAAGGAATACAATGGATCTATTTATTTAATATAGCGATACCAAAGACATATAGGCTCCGTTTCGTCTATCCATGTTTGTAGCGTTTTGACGCCGTAAGCTTTGTCAAGTATCAAGTGCTTCCAGCAATTCTCGTTTTCATCGGTAACCTTCCTTGTGTTTGGATAAAGAATGCCCTCACTCTCTCTTCCTTATCGATAAGGAAAGCTTACCCCGCCAGAGCAAAAAAAAAAAAAAAAAAAAAAAAAAAAAAAAAAAAAAAAGACGGCCAAAAACAGGTCCTTGCCGTCATCACAGATCCGAAAGCAGTTTATATGGCAATTTCGAATTCATATATAATCCAGAATACCTCGACTATCTTTCCATTAATTCATTCGTTTCAAAGTATATTCGACTCTAGTACCGTATTCCTCTTCTTTCCCCAAGTCACTTATTCGGGTTTCAATCAATTGGAGTTTTCCTTTCTTCTTTTTACCACAATTTCTGCCATGTCGCAACCTCAATTGCACCTCCACACTTACTTCCGTTCATCTTGCTCAGCGCGGGTAAGGATAGCGCTATACCACAAGGGCCTCCAATTCACCCCGGCATTCATCCACCTGCTCAAGAGCGAACAGAAAAGCGAAGAGTACATGAAGCTAAACCCGCTGGGGGTCGTCCCAACATTAACAGTCAAAGAGGAGAGTCCAGCTGGCAATAATGGCCAACCTTTAGTTTTGACCCAGAGCAACGCAATCCTGGAATACCTCGAGGAACGTTTCGCAGCCCCCAACTATCCGCGTTACTTCCGCCCCGGGACAAAATCGCGGAACGGGCGCACATCCGCGCGCTGGCTTCCATCTTTATCGCAGATGTCCAGCCACCTACAAACCTGAAGGTGCTAAAGCGAGTTAGGAGATTAGCCGAGGAAGGCGGCAAGAGTCCGACGAGTGGCAGTCGGACTGGGCGCAAGCGATAAACAGAGATGGGCTGAAGGCCTACGAGGAGCTGGTGAAGCACACGGCGGGCAAGTATTCGGTCGGCGACGAGGTTACGCTGGCGGACGTCTGTTTGGTGCCCGCGGTGGACGGAGCACTACGGGTTGGAATAGACCTGGAGAAGGAAGGTTTCCATAACATCAAGAGGATTTCGGAGAACCTGAGACGGCTGGACGCGTTCAAGAAGGGAGGATGGAGATCGCAGCCGGATACTCCGGAGGAATTACGTGAAAAGGAACCCTCGTGCTGAAAAACGCAATCTTACACTAGACGGTTCAAGTGAGCTGTATTTTTTTTTTTTTTAAGTTCAAAAGTTCAAAAGTATTAAAGCGACGTTTCAAGAGCGCACCCTTGTACATACAACCCTTATTAGGAGGTAGCACTTAATGATTACAACTATTGATTTCACCAACGTCCGATGACCATGAATATTCTGATTCCAATTGAACTGTTGTATATTCAATTGATAAGGGGAATTTGGTCATTGGGTGCTCAGGGGAAACTTGGCGCGAACCCTGATTCCGCGTGGGGCACACGTGAGGGAGCACAAAAGTAACACACCGCCAAAGTCAAAAAACAGAATGCGCGAATAGCCGTCAATAGTAAATACCGCCGCAATCCCTTCCCCTGGAATGGTGGGGTTGGATGGGTGCCGAAAGGTTGAGAAATAAATTCCGCCGAAGGTCAGTTTTACTGGACGATATAAGTGAAGCATTTCAACCGCGGGGCACGCAAAGTGACGAAGGAGGGCCAGCAACGAACATCTCAATCCAACCATCACGACAATTAAGATAATTGATTCTTCTGTCATACGCTTATATAGAACTTGAAATATAAATAATCTCGGTCGCAAATTCAAATAGAAGCTATATTGTTCGTTACTTTAGGAATCAAAGTATAACTTTAAACGTGGTCTGTATCGAAAATATTAATTAGCTCTAGTCTTAGCTTCTCCAAGCCCGAAAAAAGCATTTATGATGGTATTCTGGAAAGACTCGAAGAATGAGGACCCCAACGTCTACAATGGTAAGCAAAACGGAATAGAATCCCGACTGGTTGGAGTCCGGTCGAGCGAAGCTAACTCTCTATTCTCACTTCTACAGAGGGTTTCGGCAACCATTTCGTATCGGAAGCTGTCGCTGGAGCTCTACCAAAGCTCGGAAACAACCCTCAGAAGTGTCCGTTTGGACTCTATGCTGAGCAGCTGAGCGGCACAGCTTTCACCGTCGACAGACTTCACAATGCACGAACGTAAGCTGCTAAAGAACCCGTATTTCCCTAACCTTAATCATATGCTAATAATGTACTCCTCACTGCAGCTGGATTTACCGCATCCGCCCATCGGTAACACCAGCGTTTCACCAAGATAGAGAACCCGTACCTCATCAGCGACTTTTCCACCTCTGCCGAGGGTGTCCACATAACACCCACCCAACTCCGCTGGAATCCTTTCGACATCCCATCTTCCATGACATCTCTGGCGGCTCCAACACGACCGGCGGCCAGGACTTCGTCGAGTCGCTGCGCACGATCTCCGGCGCGGGGAACCCGCAGATCAAAAACGGCCTCGCAATCCACTCCTACGGCTTCAACAGGCCCATGGTTAAAAAATCCTTCTACAACTCCGACGGCGACTACCTCTTCCTCCCGCAGCTCGGGCGGCTTTCCATCAAGACCGAGTTCGGAAACATGCTCGTCCACCCCGGCGAAATCTGCGTCATTGCCCGCGGCATGAAATTCTCGATACCCGAGCTGCCCGACGGCGAAGAGAAAGGTTGTAGGGGTTATATCCTGGAAACGTTCTCCGCAATACACTGGGAGCTACCGGACCTGGGCCCCATCGGCAGCAACGGCCTCGCGAACCACAAGGACTTCAAGTACCCGTCGCATCGTACGAAGATGTCGACGAGGACTGGGACATCGTGAATAAGTTCATGGGCGGGCTCTTTTTAGCTAAGCAGAAGCACTCACCGTACGATGTAGTGGGTACCACGGAAACTACCTGCCTTACAAATACTCCCTGCACGATTTCTGCCCCATGGGCGCGGTGTCGTACGACCACCCGACCCGTCCATCTATACTGTCCTGACGCTGCGGAACCCGGCTACTCCCGGAACAGCATTGGCGGACTTTGTCTTGTTCCCGCCGAGGTGGCTGGTGCAGGAGAACACTTTCAGGCCGCCGTGGTTCCACAGGAACGTGATGGCGGAGTTCATGGTCAACGTCATGGGAGAGTACGATGCTAAGGCTGAGGGCTTCGTTCCGGGAGGAGCCAGCTTGCACAATACGAATACCGCTCACGGGCCGTAAGTGCATCCTTACCTACGACGTAAAACTTCAGAATGTGATAGTTTACTGATATTTTTTGAATAAATAGTGATAAGGAGAGCTTCGAGAAGGCTAGCAATGCGGACCTCAAGCCTGCGAAGGTTGGCGTGAGCTCCTTGGGTAAGTCTCGAGTATTTCGCCACATAAATATATTGGATTTAGTCCAATATTTGCTAATATGATGCTCCTTCACTCTATAGCTATCATGTTCGAAACCAGTCTTCAGCTCGCAACTACCAGCTGGGCCGTGAAGGAGAGCGGCAAAGTACAGGAAAACTACAACGAGGTCTGGGAAGACTTTAAGCCGTACTTCCGCGATCACAAGCTCCCAAAGACGGGATCTGCCACAGATGTGAAGGACAGCAAATGAATCTTAGATGGTGGTCGAAAGATGGCGGTCGAAAGATGGCGGTCGAAAGACGTTGAAAATATGGAGAGATGTGTGGACTGAAGTTATAGGAAATTCGAGATGAGACATGCGTTGCGCTTCTATGTACATTATTTATGATTTTTTATTTTAATTGTTTATTTGGTAGATAGCACCTGAATTGAATCTAATCCATTTCTGTTTGTTATCCGCCAGACCCTCCTAAAATTGCAATTTTTATTAATTGTAAATCTTCCAATTTATATGAATTTTGGTCCTCAAATTCATCTCAGATCAACCACGAGCTAAGCTAGATGTTCGAAGTTTCCAGGCGATCAGTTTAATTATTATCATTTGAAAGGAAATTAATTGAGCACGACTATTCTGCTATCTAATTTCATCTTCCTAATTATCTCTCCTTTAGATAGCTCCTCTAACTTCAAATTCAAGCGCCGTTCGGACAAAAAAAAAAAAGAGTGTAAGTATATTCTCTTCAAAGATTGATCGATCATCTTGAGCTTGTTTTTCTGATCTGCTTTGTAGGTGCTTTTTTATCTTTTCTTTATCCGGGCGCATGATGCGATGTCATCTCGCATTGCCTGATCCAGCAGCCGCTCTCCACTTATAGAAAAACTAAAACCCAACAAGCATTTCAATCTGTCCATGAATCCACCCAAGCAGCGTTGGCAGGAAGGGGTGGGGGGGCATAAAGCAAGGAGGATTTAAAAAAAGCCACCGACTTTTGCGAGCTGGCTTACAGTAGTACCGCTGTGAACGGTTAAACGTTCCACAGAACAAATCTTACCGCCAATCGATTCTATTGCGAAAAGGGAGCGTCATAACTGCCCAGTCCACCCAGAATTGGAGCCGACAGGGGGTCCCGCGCTATAGGCAGACAGGAAAGAAGATCCGGTATCGCTGAGGATTTGGGGCGCGGGGATTGTCGTTACGACGGTCGTTTAATTTGGGCAAAAGCGAAGGAGAAGGAATTAAACACTTCTCGCACACGAGCTTGTTTTTTGGTTTTACAATCGCCTGGGGAATAAGTCATTTTAACAAACACTCCGAAAAAAGGAGTGATATGCCTCCAGCATGGATGCCGTCTTATATGCTAGGGGGCATCCGCCGTCAACGGCTCCTTCTGAGCAAGAACTCGCTGCTCAGCTTTCTTTCCCCCGCAAAAGAAGGGTTCTTTACTTCAAAAAGCAACGATATTGGATACGAATTAGTGGGGAACGATCTTGAAGGTGACTTCGAAGAAGGGATTCTAGACAACGATCACACCCCGTTCATTAATGGCTTCCTCAAGAAGGATGTCGTCGTCTTCTCGCGTGCGGAGACCTAGTACCTCTGCGGAAGACGATGAGCAGCTTCGGCATCTGGGGCATAAGCAGGAATTGAATCGAAACTTTTCGTTATTCTCAATGGTACGAGTTTTCATAGTTTATATGAAAGTAGGATTGTATTGGCTAACATCTGATTTTTCAATCAGCTTGGACTAGGTTATTATCCTTGATATCTATACATTTTTGCTAGGGTCTCAATGCTGATCCTACGGTCGCAGGTTTTGCTATATTGAATTCGTGGACCGCACTTGCCGCTTCCTTGTCATTAGCCTTGCCGAGCGGTGGCTCTACTTCGATTCTATGGGGATTAGTGGCTGCCGGTATATTATTTCCTCGTGATTGGATTCGTCGCTTTTACTAACAGCTAAATATAGGTAGCTGTAATCTTTGTTTATCTGTAAGCCTTGCAGAGTTTTTATCCGCATATCCTACAGCTGCGGGTAAGTGTACATCTCGCGGCAAATCTGCTTTTCTGATGTTCAGGGACGCTGATTTTATTATCTACGCAAGGCCAATACCATTGGGTTTACTGCGTCAGTCCCCAAAATGGCAACCTATACTATCGTGGTGCTGCGGATGGATATCGACCTTCGGATGGATGTCTCTTACAGCGACCGCGGGTACACTAGGTAGCCAACTGATCGTTGGCATCATATCGATGCAAAACCCCAGCTACGAACCCCAAAGATGGCAGCAATTCTTGATATACATCCTCTTCACAGTTATCGCATTCATAATAAATGCTTTCATGGGATCTATTCTTCCTTGGTGACAAAGACGTCGCTTATTTGGTCTATGGGCGGGTTCGCGATTATTTCAATTACGCTGCTGGCCTGTAGTTCTGGAAACTACCAACCAGCCGATTTTGTTTTCAGGGATTTTGTTAATCAGACGGGCTGGCCTGACGGTATCGCGTGGCTGCTGGGCCTTCTCCAGGCCGCGCTGGGACTTACGGGCTACGATGGCGTCGCTCATTGCATCGAAGAGATCCACACCCTTCACGTGAAGGACCAAAAGTTATGATCGGCTCGGTGATTATCGGTATAATCACCGGCTGCATCTTCCTTACCGTCCTCCTATTCTGCTTCACGGATACGAAGACCGTCATCTCATCCGCGAGCGGCCCCTTATTAGAAATCTTTCATCAGAGCACCGGAAGCAAAGCGGGAGCGATATGCCTGCTCATGTTCCCCATTATCTGCCTGCTGTTCGCGTGCATCGCGATAATGACCACTTCGAGTCGTATGATCTACGCTTTCTCGCGTGACGGTGGGCTACCCGCGTCGCGGTCCTTTGCAAAGGTCCATGAGAGGTTGGAGGTTCCGTTGAACGGGTTAATACTTACCAGCCTCGGCGTGATCGTTTTTGGGCTCATCTTCTTGGGCTCTTCGTCCGCTCTGAACGCTATCCTCTCCGCCAGCGTCGTATCGCTGGTGTTTCGTACGCATTTCCCGTGGCGATAAACGTACTTTGGGGCAGGCGATTACTGCCAGAGTCTAGAGAGTTCAAATTATCAGCACGGTCGTTGGATCGCAAATTTGGTCGGGCTCGCTTTCGTCATCATTACCACCGTTCTTTTTCGTTTTCCCACCGGAATTACCTGTTAATGGGAATAATATGAGTAAGAAACCCTCAGAATACCCCAAATACGATTTCTGCTAACGTTTCGTTACTATAGACTACTGTATAGTCGCTTTCTTCATCGTCATCGTCATCTCTACGTTCAGTGGTTCGTCGACGGTAGGAAGAACTTCACTGGCCCGCGTATTAACGTCGAGGAGCTTGCCACCGGCATGTTATCGGCGACGACCCTATCAGCGTGCAGCAGGTGGAGGGCAGGACCCTACTGCTGGCGACGGTTGCAAACGGGAATCGAGCAGAGATCATGAGAGCGACAAGTCTGACGGTGACAAGTCTGAGAAGTAAACAACGGCCGGGCCAATACCTACCTATTTCAGCTTTGAAAGCTCTGACCCACGATTATTTAACTTCGTAGAAATGCACTATCGTTTTGACCTTAAGCTCTTGGCTTTTTTTTTATTTTTTTTTTTTTTAACGTGAATGTACAATAATATACCACCTTCGAGAATTTAGCGTAGCTTTTATTCAGTCTTGTACTCACGCTCCGTGCCATTGTTCGCAACCGATAATCTGAGAGAATAAGAAGGAAAAAGTAAGCATATTTAGATATATCTGCATCATGGCAGTAGCTAACAAGGTGTTCGCTAACGACCTACGTTCTCCTAAACGAATTCATTTTTCTGCATCGATGTCCACAGGCATATCTTGGAATCTCTGAAAATTATATTCTTCTTTTCAGATCCTACTACTACATCTATACGAGTTTGTACAGTCATTTTGACACGGGAAGAAATATATACATGGGAATAAGTAAAAATAGTCGCTTGCAAAAAAAAAAAAAAAAAAAAAAAAATACATTGCGGCAGTCGGATACGACGCAATAGATGATACACTATCGTTTTTGTATGTGTGGATGTCGTGAAGAGAGGAGTTTGAAACGAACGATGCCGTGGTTGGATAGATACTTGTAGATTTCTTTCAATTCTGTATGGAAGTGAAAATCAACGGATGGCGAAGAACAAGCTCGACGGGAAAAATATCAATATAATAATAATATATCACAAGAATTCTTTTTGCCAGATGCCCCTGAAAATGCTTTAGGATAGACGCGGAAGATGGAATTCGGAAAGGGAAACTATGGCCGTCGAAGGATGATAGCGAGGAGGTGCGATAGACATGTCGGAATATCTAGAGAGAATGCTCGCTGGGTAGCAAGCAATATGTGGCGAAAGATAGGATGTTTTGGAAGAGGTGTCGAATTGGGGGGATGCGTTTGCATGTCGTACTCTTTCGTTTTTCACTCCTTGTACATCTTCGGCGGTTCCATAGCCTCCTTCTCCATATTTTTCTGCGCTTCCAGGTTCATCTGGCTCTGTATCCTCTCCTTCGCCCTTACGACTTTACTCTGCAGGTAAAAGCTCCCACCTTTTTTCGGGTCGTTCTGGTCGAAAAGCCGCTTGTACCGGTCCGCGACCTCCTCCATCGTTAAGCCCGTCAACTCCCCCTTGGAATTCGGCTTCTTGACGTCTAGTATGCTACACGCCTCGTCGAGCGTGAGGCCGCTGAACTGCCGGTCCGACTTTATGCCGCCGCCTTGCTTCGAAGCTCCGGCGGCAGCGGCGTACTTTGAGGACGCTTGCGCCTGCTTGTACGCTTCAACGAACGCGCGGCCGACGACGCGGGTACCGATTATTACGATCTGGGTTATGATCGGCCGGCCTAAATAGAGAGAATCGTAGAGTGTTTAGATTGAGGTCAAGCTGTGAGAGGGCGAACAGATTTTCCTTCGGCTTTTCTCTCGGGTAAAAAAAAAAAAAAAAAAAAAAAATGGGAAAAATGGGAAGCTATGTATATCTACCATGATAGGGTCCGATAATTGCAATGGAGCTCAGAGCCCCCGGGGAAATACAAGTAGGAGAAGGGAGCGGCTGCAGTTAAGGAATGTCTGGCTGCTCGAAGCCTGTCCCTTTGCAGCGGATCTCTGTTTTGGCGGGTCGTAGAGATGAGACGAATTTCTGGGATCTGTTTCGTCAAGTTTCTGTTGAGAGTGGAATATTCGATTTTATTTCTCTGCACCTTTTTTTTTTTTTTTTTTTTTTTTTTTTTTTCTTTTCCTTCTCTACTTTCAATTTTTCCTTGCTTGCTGATTGGCTGCCAAGAAATCCCAGGATACAGACCGTGCATTTAAGGTGGTAATTGCACGCGATACTTATCGGCCAGAGACTTGAGTCTTTCATTTCTCAAAATTCCATGATGTGTAAAGCAAATAATGAAACTCGGGCGCAAATATATACAATGAATACTTGCTGTTCTTATGGCTTACGATGCTTATAGCGAGAATGGCGATGTCCTTTTCTCAGACAGTTTGATGCTTCTGGAAAAGCGGCGATACGACGAACTATAGGCTACTAATCCGCGATAGCCGCTATATATAATAATGTATCACATGCACTTTTTTCGCCCTCTTCCCCCTTGGTCGCCGCTTGTCTTTGTTCGAAAGTTAAACCCAAGTCTTCTTATTATTTCATCATTTATTACTTACTGAGATCTAATAAAACTAGCACCTTTTTCTCTCCTTTTCATCTCATCTTCGCCTTACTGCCCGTCAATCTCCGTTCCAGGTTCTCTCTCGTTTACCACCCTCTGCTCTTTGCTTGACGAGTTTCCTGGACACGCGAGAATCTGGCCCACCTGTCGCCAAGAATAGTATAAGGTGTACCTCACAGCTGAGGGCGCCGTCGCCGAGCAATTCGAAAGTAAGCTGGAAAAGATTACTGACCTGCTGAATCAGGTCGCATCTGTCCTCTCATTTGTTTCTAGACAATTACTGTATATTCTCCTATTCATTTAGTTACCCTTCCTTTATTTGATCTATTTCGCTCTTTCACGATCGAAAATCTGTCTGGAGTGTTCGCTCTCCTTGTCTCTCTGTCTTTAACTCCGTCCTCGTGTTGAAAGGACAGACGAATTAACGATATCGGTTAGATATTTTTGACGGGAGCTGCATGGCCGCTATCGGTACGTAAATTCTCATTTCTGGTTCTTGTTACGTCGTGTTACATTTTTTTTTTTGTAATAATTTATTAGTAGTATTTTTCCCTCTCACATGTATGCCACGCCTGCACTTGCCTGGTTAAAATCCCCTTCCAAGCATTCCTCTTTTTAAACCACAAGGAAGCCCACATCTTACACTTGTCCTCATCCTTAAAGAAAGAAAGTATCATCACAAACAAAAGAATAAAATTATCTAATACAGTAGTATAACGAGCGAATAACAAAGATATACCCTGGACACATCAATACATGCCTAGCACAGAAACGACGTCTTCTTCCCCTTCGCTCAACAGCAGCCATGGTCGGGCGACATCGGTGACGCAAGCGGTACCTTCTCCGGGTCTGAAGGACCTCTCGCTACCTACCGTCGCACCTTTCGCAAGCTCACCGTCATCGCTTAGAGCCTCCTACCACCAAGTCTTTCAAAAGTCCCCGCTCCTAGCGAGTACCCCGCCGCAAATAACGAGAGCCCTCTCCCAGAGCTACCCATTTATTCGAGTCCTCAACGATGTCCTAGGGCTGGTAACATGGACGACGGACGACCCGTGGAAGAGTTTCTTAGTCGTTGCGGTATTTTGGGCGATAGCGCTGTACGGTGACGCAATAATAATATGGGGAGGTAATGTTATTTTGGTCGCCCTGTTGCCGGCTGGAGTTTCGTGAGGTCACGGCACAAAGAGGAAATACACCCGTCACTCGATCAAATATTGGAAACTATGACGATGTTCACCGCAAGGATGAACCTCCTTCTTTCACCACTTACGCTAGTCGTCAACGCTTTACTTACCGGAGCAACTCACGACGGCAACCACTGCCCCAGCTATCACGACCTTGTTCATCAGGATCCTGTTCGTTTCCCCGATTTGGCTCACTTTTGCCGTCGGACCGTTCCATGTGATCACCGCCCGCCGTGTCGTCCTTTTCGCCGGTACCGCTGCGCTCTCGTGGCATTCGAAACCCGCCAGGGTAACCAGAGCGATCCTCTGGCGCTCTGCGACTATCGCTCGGTGTGCGAATACGTCACCGGTCTCGACCTATCGCCGCCCCCAGCGGCTGCTACACCTCCCGCACCCCGACGTCGCTCCTCCGCGGCAATCCAGGACAAGGAAACTAACGGCAGGAAGGTCGCTCACCACAGGTCCCCATCCATGATCGCTGCCTCGCGGGAGCTAGAAATCAAATCCTCTCCGCTGGCGAATCCAGCATCATCAAAGGGTTCTTCGCCGGGTGTGCGATTTACATTCGTGATTTACGAGAACCAGCGGCGCTGGATAGGTGTCGGGTGGACGTCGTCGTTGTTCGCTTACGAGCGTGCCGCTTGGACGGACGAGCACTTGACGCCGTGCCCTTCCGTTGAGGAGTTCACGCTGCCGCCGGCGAAGGATGGGATGCGTTGGCGCTGGGTGCCCGGCGACGATTGGAGAGTAGAAGGCGAGGAGGACGTTAAGAGCGAAATCAAGAGTCACAAGCAGGAGGTCAAGCAGGACTTGAAGGACAAGCTGGGCGGTAAAGGGGAAGAGGGCAAAGGCTGGATATACTACGACAATAAGTGGAGGGACGGCAAGAGGGGGGTCGACGGCTGGGGCAAGTACACCCGCCGCAGGAAGTGGTACAGGTAAGATTGGAACCTCATCTAATTTCAATATATCCTAGCTTTACACCTAAAAGTACTCCAATTCGTTAACATATTCATTTATCTACAGGAATGCCGAACTCATAGAAGATGTCACCGCGGGTAACTCACCAACCGAGGCATCTTTTAGGATAAGGAACTTAAACAGACCGTGGTTGAGACGGAAGCAGCTTGAAACTTTGTCGTATATTTTCTTCACTTTGTGTATTTGACTATTTTTCACCTCTTATGCATATACAGGAGCTGCATCCGCACATAGTGTTTGTATCTTTAGTATACTTTTTTTTCTTTTTTCTTTCTTTCTCTCTCTCTCTGCTTTTTTTTTTTTTTTTTTTTTTTTTTTAGTTTTATCCGTTTTGTCAATATCTTCTTGTTCATGTTCTTTTGCATTGCCTGCATGTGTATCTGTTCAACCTTTTTGTCTGTTGAAATCACCGCAACCGCTCTCTTACATATGATATTTAACAGAAGCTGGACCATCGTGACCTCGTGACCTCGTTCTTTACCAGCGCATTAATATTAGCCGTAAATATGATTTTTCAGGTGATTTCTTCACTTTTGTTGTTCTTTTGCCATCGATGTCAAGCTCCTGCTCTGCCACTATGAGGACGTATAATAAAATTGTTGTATGTACCTCTCGCTAAGTGGCCAGCTAGGCTAAGTAGCTACCAAGGCGGAAGAGCACATGCGTGGAGCTCTCGCTGTTTTTCAGCTTTGACGTCAGTTTATCGCAGTTGCCCCTCCTTGCAATCTATCAAGTCTTTCCCTGCCCCGGTAGTACGCGGCTTGTAAACTAGAAGCTAATAGAACCCCACCAACACTTAGCACACTTTTCAGCTACCCCTCACATAACTACTTAAATACTTAACGAAGAAAACACGCCACTCCCTCTGTCAATTAGAAAATAAATATAGAATAGAGATAAATAGAAATAGATTATATTTTCTTCTATTATTGTTTAAAAAAGAAAATAAATAAATAAATAAATAAATAAATAAATAAAAACAAAATAAAAAATAAAACACAAGAAATATTCCCATTGCAAATTCGTTAAAGATTGGCTATTAGCAGTTTAATAAGGTAACACGCACGGTAGGTAGTACAGGTACTTAGGTATTCTATCAAATTCCATTTGAATTTTAAGAGAAAATAACAATGAACTGCCGGTCCCCCTTGCAGAAGAGGGTGGCGTGGACGATCTTTCGTGCTTGGATTTTTTTATAACGTGGTCTTTAATTTCGTCATCTCGGTCGTACCTTTTCCGTCGCACATTAAAAATTGAAAGGAACCAACACTTGCAATGGACATATCCACTAATTGAATACTTACTTATATATAAATAAGCACCAATACAGCTGTACAGGATCTTCAGTCCATTAATTACTTCCCACTTCTCACAAACAAACTCCACTCTCATATACATCATATCTTTGGAACCACTTAAACAAACCCTTTAAGACGCAAAATGGCGACTGTCCACGTTAGCAATATCGCACCTCAGACCCGAGACGACGAGCTCAGGGAATTCTTCTCGTACTGTAAGAAATTCACGTGAAAATTTTGGAATTTTCAGTCTATAGCCTTCCCACACCCCTCTTGTGCTAAACGACTGATCGTGTGATTCGAGAGAGTTTGTTTGTTTGTTCGTTTGGTTTGACTACATGCTTAACTAATTCTTGCTATTGATTATAGCGGTGAGATCGACAATCTCAGTTATGAACCGAACGAGAAGCAACCAGGAAAGGCTCAGTTAACATTCAAGCGTGATGCTGCCGCCCAGACTGCTCGTAAGTAAAACTCATTCTTTCCCTGGCTATACATAATCTAGGATTTTAGTACTGACGGATATCTACGTTCTACAGGTCTCCTCGACAACACCGAGCTCAATGGTTTGGCCGTCAAGGTCGAGGTTGCCTCCTCGCTCGACGAGCTCGCGGCGGGCCAGCAGACCACCGGCGCCGCCGACGAGCTGAAGCAGGAAGACAAGCCCCGCGCTGCCATCTTCGCCGAGTACCTCTCCCGCGGCTACGTCATCGGCGACCACGCCCTCCAGCGCGGCATCGACCTCGACAAGAAGCACGGCATCTCGAAGAGGTTCACCGACTACCTCGCCTACGTGGATTCGAAGCTCCACCCCGTCAACACCGCCGCTCCGTCGACGAGACCTACAAGGTCAGCGACAAGGCTGGCCAGGCGTTCAACACCGCCAACATCTACTTCGAGAAGGTTGTGGGTGCGGAGAATAAGCGCAAGATCAGGGACTTTTACGCGCAGGCGCACAAGCAGGTCGTCGATATTCATACCGAGGCCCGCAGGCTCGCGGACGAGAAGCACGCTGCGCAGGGAGGTCCTCTGGGACAGCAGCGGCAGCAAGGTGGTCAGCAGGCCACTTCTTCTGCTAGTCATGCTTCGACGGCCCCCGTTGCCGGTGGAGAGGCGAAGGAAGCCAAGACGTCGTGCGATTGCTCTGTTGGCGCGCAGGGTTGCACTTGCACGCCTGGAGCCTGCACCTGCACGAACTGCGGGCACTGACACAAATAGTGTTTGGGAAAGTAAAGAAGAATAAATTGAATTTATCATTGCAAGGAACGAAAATGAGAACTTTGGAAGGTTCGCTATTAATGAGGAAGGAATGATTTTTCATGTTTTACTGTTTCATTTGTTGTCGTAATGATCGCAAAAAAAAAAAATTATCTCTGCTCAAATTATGAATTAGCAGACGTCTAGTTTTAGTTTAGCAGCACAAAACAGCGGGGATATATGAATTTTGTTTTTTTTCGGGTTGTTCAAGAAGTCTACATAAACCCTAACTTGAAAAGATCGTGAAGCTGACCGAAGAATCTGAAAACCCGATGAATTTACTATCAATCTCATTTTTCTAATATAAACCCGGACGCTGATGAATCCAAATCCTCTTACAAATCATATCCACCACACAACAACCAATTTCTCCCTACTATACAATCTCCCATCCCCTTTCCTCACACCCCATCCCTTATCACACCTTAAACCCATTCCACACCATCCCCTTATCCCTAATAAACCCGTCCTCCGTAAACTGCACGCCCTCACCCTTCAGCAGCTCAAGCTTCTTATCACAGTTTATCCCGCTGGGCGCCTTCTTCCAATCGCCCATAAAGCGCCGATGTAACCTGTGCTGGCGATTATCCTGTGGCAGGGACCTCGGGCGCGAACGGGTTCCGGCGGCAGGCACCGCCTACGGCGCGCGGCGAGGAGTTTAGGGCGGCGGAGAGGTGGGCGTACGTTGATACTTTCCCTTCGGGGATTTGGCAGAGGAGGTCGTAGACTTTCTGTTTTTTGATAAAAAAAGGGGGGGGAGGTGGTTAGTATATGGATTTGTGCATGTGGTGTTGTGAGTGGGAGCCGGTAAGATTAAATGGGGAAAGGGGAACGAAACGAACCTTTTGGAACGGCGTCACGGCCGGCGACGAAGGGGTCGACGCTAGTGAAGTGACCATTTTGTGGAGAGGTGATTTGGGAAGAATCGTGACGAAATTTTTGGTGTTTGGTATGATTTAGTATAGGTTGATATATTGATCGCGATAGCAAGCGTATATTGAACAGAGCCTGGGGTTAGGTCGTGCTTTCTAACTACGTGTGCTGGTAGCGTATATTTCCTGTAATTATTTAAAAGAAGATCCCTTTCAAATGTTCTTCTATAGAAAATTTAATATATCAAAAGCAATTGGGTGGAAAAGGGATGTTTAAATAGATTTCTGGTTGCTAAAGGATTTGGTAGGATCGCGAGCGCGTTCACGTTTGCACGTGGGTTGGAAATTGAGTCAAATATCTCGCTCCACTCGCTCTCATTGGCGAATTCGAGAGCAAGAAACTGAAAACCCACAGAAATCCCTGAACTTGGTCTTAACGAATATCTCGCCTTTGCCGAAAAAAAGCCCTTACAAGCACAGCTTGCTGCAAATTACATCACTTCTTCATGAATCTTCCACGGAGGAAGGGAGTCAAATGATGTATATAGAATATTTGAGATCAACTTTTTGGTTTGTTTGATATGACTCTGTTCAATTCAATCTTTATAACGATAAAAAATTTGCAAGCGTAGAAATATAATAATTTATACTTCAACAGTACGCCGAAAAGAATAGAAGTTCGTATAACTTGAGAATAGTCAGTAGAATTATTGTATTTCAAAGAACGGGAGCCTGGACGACAGAGAAGCGATCTCTTTTCAAAACAATGTTAGCATCCGGCTATTAGTGAGATACGGTGGTATCCCAGTCGCTCGGACGGACCGGACCCTTTCCCAGGGCTGAAATCCAGACAGGGCTAGATGTTACACCTTGAGTCTTGGAGAAGGTATCCGATCGAGTTTTGACTCTTTAATTTTATATCTTTAGCGAAATTGCCCGTTCAATGCCTGGCGGCGCCGAGCGATTTCTTTTTCATCTCGGAAAAATTCCCTTATCATGCGAGGTGTGGTCACTGTTTATCAGCCTAGGGAAAGTTACCTAGAGAAAAGATATATTCCGGTGCAGACAGTACAAATAAGGGAATCTAAAAGAAATAGCGACAAAGATAACTTCGAGGGCACTACGGGATCTGCTAATGAGCTCACACTAGGACCTTAACAAAATGGGACGAAAAATAAGTAAATACCCCCTACTTACATGGAAAATATCGTGGCTACTTGTGGTGGATCGCGTGAAGACTCTGAAGAGTTAAAAGAAAGTGGAGCTCATACCGCGTGGTTGTGCCGCATGTCCCACTTTTCTTTTTCCTCTTTTTCTCTCCTCTCCACCTTTTTTCATTCCAGAGCTTGTAATACCACGGGACTTACCAGTATTACTGTTTGTTTATTGGAAGAAGGCCAACGGTCATTTGCTGAATATATCCGGATTCCAGACCCCTAGGCCAGCCTTTCGGACGCTGGAGTGTTTTTTTTTTGCCTCTCACCTCCATTTCTTCCAATCTCCCTCACATGCCGAACCTCTCCGACCCTCCAGACTTTGGGAAGCCTTCGGCTGATCACCTCCTGTCCCGGCTAGCTTTATAACAGAGGGAAATTTCGCGTGCTATTTTTTTCCCTTCTTGCTTGCGGTCAAAAGATACCGAGTGACTTATTAGATGACTAGAAGACAATAAGATGATAGGGAGATTTGAATATAACAGGCACCCGTTCGTGATTAGATAGATGCCTTTGGACGAATTTCATTTTTTATTTTTTTTTATTTTTTCATTTCATGCGGAGGACCAAAGAGTCCAAGGAGCTGGTTGTCAAGTTAGAGTGTGGTTGTGTGGGGGGAATATAAAAAAGCACCCTGAGGGCAGAAAGTGATAAAAAAAAAAGAAAAAAAAAAAAAAAAAAAAAGGGAAAAGGGAAATCTCTGCACTGGGGTAACAAACAAAGAGGAACCAAGGCCAATAAAAAATCTGGAGAAGAAAGAGAGAGAGAGGTGCTTATTTATTATTTATTTATTTACTTACTTATTTTTTTTTGTGCATAGACAGGCACTTTCTTCTTGCACAGAAGAATTGCGTTATCTCTCGTATTGTTACTGGTACTGCTGCTATCAAGTATAAGCAGTGCTTGTTAAGTGTTTATATTATTTATTTATTTATTATTTATTTATTTATTTATTTATTTATTTATTATTATCGTCTCTTTTTTTTTTCAATATCTCTAGCCCATTTATATTTCTTACTCTTATCTTTTCTTCTTTCTCCCTATTCTTCCCACTCTGTAGACCGTATTGTTGGCAGGTTTATCTACTTACTGGGTTTTTAGTGCCGCTCCTTCTGCTTTGTTAGCCGTGCTAGTCATTTTCCCCCTTGCCCCTCTTACCCCCCATATCATCCTTCCATCATCCCCCATCATTGCCTTACTACCCAAACCCACTCACTTCCTCGCCTCTTTCTCTCTCCCTTTTCTCTTTTTCCTATTCTTTCCATCTTATTTTGCGAGCTATACTTCGTACTCTTCTTCTTGTTCTTATTCAGCCGCGCGAAAACGATTGGTCAGGTAAAGCTGCTTCAAACGTTCTCAATCATTTTACTTTGGGACCTTCTTATCTCTCCTCATTGGTCTTACGTTTCGAGAGTGGGGGAAATTTTCATCGGATCGCCCCGGTGGAGAAAGAAACCGGAGACATCGATCTAGTGTCAAGAGACTGAGAACGGAAGATATATACGCCAACCACAGCCTAAAATATATACTACTGTTCTTACGCGCGATAAGGCCTAGGTTATTCAATAGGGAGTCGTCTTTCTTGCCTGGAGAAGAAGGAAAAAAGAGCTAGGAGTTGGCGAACACGAAAACGAAAAAGCCGCCTTCAATCGCATGGCCATTTTCGGCGCGAAATAGGATTGAGGGAGGAGACGAGAGCAGCCAAAAATTCTTTTCTCCGATCAGACCAAGAAAAAAATTACTGCTAAATATTTACGTAAGTGAAAAAACGGTAGTTTCGATCTCACCGCAGATGTTTCGTCACCAAAGTCTCCCTCCACAAAAGTTAACTCTAATTGTTCAAACTAAAACTTTTTTCGTCTTTCCGTCATACTTCTCGTTTCATCTGTCCTCTGATTTTCTTCTGGCTTTCGTCGATTACATCCACAGTATCTGTTCATTGCATAATTCTGCACAGCGGGCGCTCCCCGGTCATTCTCGTACTGATTTTGATTTCCCTCAAGAATCTTTGAACCATGGGCAACACCTCGACGAAGGAGCGGGGATCCTTGACCCCTCACACCATTCGCATCACCATTCCGATCGACACCTTCGGCCGGACCATCGGGTTCACAGTCTCACCTGGACAAACACCCGAACGGACATCAACACCCGGAGGAGCGGGAGACACCATTCCAGCCGGAATCTAGAAAGCACGCTTCTGGGCTGGGCGGATCAGCCGTGAGCGCGACCGTGACCGGGAAGAGAAGATTATAGGACAAAAGAAGAGCGAAGGGCTGAGAGGGAAAAGGAACGCCAAAGAGAGCGGGTTCGAGAGCGTGAAAGGAGTATGGCTGAAGAATCCGTTGATGGTACGTACTATTATATATACTCCCTTTTCTTCGGCCACAAAACTTTCTCTTAAGGACTCTGACAATGTTTGTAGGAGGCTACCTCGTCACACTAGGTTCTACGTTGGACCTGAGGATATTCCTTGAAAGTCGTTCGGCAGCTTCAGGTAAATGAACAGATCTTATACTTCACGGACGATATAACGTTGCCCAAGCAAGGCTCCGACCCTGGCTTGAGAGAGAGCCTGCCATGCAAAATGCAATGCAATCTGGTGCTGATGTCAGTTTAACTTCAGATCGAGCGGCGTCTTGCTCCATTCTGGAGAGGCTTGTCGGATCACGAATCGGACTGGACAGATACTCAACTAGTTGCTGTAGCTAGGGGACTACCGCTTCCGGCTGCAGATGCAGACCCTAGCAAGCTTGGCCTTCCAGCCGCTCAGCGATCACGTGCCCAATCGTATGCCTCTGATAAATCTCCATCCTCTTCATCTGCTGCAGAATCTAACGTCTCGTTGCCCGGTCCGTCCGGTCTTCGTCATTTCTCCGACTTAGGGCTAAAACTTTGGGAATATCCACTGGATCAAAAGTTGGGTCTAATGTATCCGTACCGGAGTCCCAATCGAATCGAACATAGGAATCGGTACGATAATAATCGCCCTGTCGAAGCGGTGCTGTACAAAGACGCCAGCGAGTGTCCGATCTGTTTCTTGTATTACCCTCGTTCCTTAACAGAAACGGTGCTGCGACAGCCAATATGCTCGGAATGCTTTGTCCAAATTAAACGTGCCGACCCGCATCCGCCCGAATTTTCGCCTCCAAATTCGCCAAACGCCAGGCCGGCCGAGATGGCCCTTCAGAGCAGCTAGTGTCGAGCCCGCCTCGTGCCTTTCTGTAAGGAGATCAATTTTGGGATTACCTTTTCCCCGCCACCGTTCCGCCGGGATTAATCTACAGCTCCCAGCAGCATCCGTATCTCCTCACCAAATGTCTTCCCTCTCCCACAATCTGCTACCTCATCAATGTCCTCCTTGCCTTCTTCTCCAACGGGACTCAGAAGGAGCAAGGTTGCGGCGACTTCATCCGAAGTCATCACAACGGATATGATCCGACCCGATTGGTCTGCCAAACTTGCCCACGCTCGCAATCAGCAAGCCAGACGGGCTGCTGCCGCTACTGCTCTCCACACGGCCGCATTCTTGATGAGCGGTATGGGCGGAAGTTCGACCCGGCCCTTTACTTTCAGAAGGACCGTGAAAACAATGGAAACAACAATGGGCGGACTAGTGCCAGCAATGTTAATCCAGGTGCGACAAGTATGGAAATGTTGTTAGCGCACCTCCTGTTACACTAGCGATACTACTACACTGAGCAAGGTCCGCCAGTCCTTCCAAATATCCTTGGCAGAGGCGGCGAGCAGAGAAGAAGTCGGTTAATGGATTTGGAAGAAATGATGCTCATGGAGGCGATAAGACTAAGTCTGGCGGAGGAGGAGGAGAGGAAACGTAAGGAGGAGAAGGAAAATAAGAAGAAAGAAAAGAGAAAGCGAAAGGCACGACGTCGGCTACCGGGAAGGGAAGATGCCGGAGATGAGGAACCAGAGCTACAGCTTCATCCCCGCTCCTGTTGGGCCTTCCAACGTCGTTAAACACGCAGGGCAGAAGCAAGGGCCTACTGGCGCTCCTCTGTCAGGTCTTCATCTGGCTCCAGCGAGCAAAGTGGCCCGCGTGGCGCAGATAGCGCCCTCGGTACACGAGCAACCTTCATAGCGGCGCTGCAAGCGGTGATGAGGATGATGGCGCCGGCAACGAACCCATGTTTAACTCCAAAGCCTCACCCAGACACTCATGGACGACGAGGACGAGAGAATGCGGACAGCAAGGACAGTATTATGGCTTCAGGTCACGTGGAGAATGCATCGGATGCTCAACCGAGCTCTTCGAGCCAACCTTCAAGGCTGCAGTCCGAAATGAATCCAATGGCAAGTCCTAGCCTCGAAGAATCCCGCCTCAGTTCAAGAAATCAGCAGCCCCTTGAAGGCAGAACTTCCGATACCAAAGAACAGCGTGTATAGGTACAATCGTCGGCGTACCTCGAGGAGGCACCAGTTATCATTTCCATAAACAACTCGATTGGGTACCTCATGAAATATATAAATTTTATTTATTGAACCAACTGCATATACATCTTTTGACTGGTTCTATCTAGGTTATTATACTCTCAATTACTATTTTATCTTTCTCTTCCGTGCATCCTCCCCTCAAGTATTATATATATATATATATATATTTTCCTTTGTGCCTTCGTCTCCCATCTCATTTCGATTTGTTACTTATTTCCCGCTATACTTCTCAAATTGTGCCATAGATTTCACGTCCAATCTTTCTTCCTTTTCTGGTTTTGTTATGATAGCCCGCAATTTTCATTCCTTTCGTCTTTTTTTTTTTTTTTTTTTGAATTGCAAGTTGTTCTGGTGTATCTTCGGTTTCTTTCTTCCTTCCTTTCTTTCCTTTTTCATAAGCATTAGTTAAATTGTCAAATTCTTCTCTCTTCGTAGTTTGTTTCACTCGAATCAACTCAAGATTCATCATACTTTCACCACTCTCATTCCAAGTCTTATTTCGTCTACTTTATCTTTCTTTTTCTTTTGTTTATCTTTCCTTTTCTCCTCTCTCTGCCTTGATCAACATTTTCCTAGCGTGGCCATCCTTTCATCCATACCCTTGTATTGATTCGGGTTTACCAGTTACAACTTAACGAAACGGCTTACTGTGTACATACTTTACCTGTTTTTTTTGTTATACGAGTATAAGGCATATACATATTTATATCGATAGTACCATTTGAATTCATGAAATAGACATCCAATTCAACATGGCCTTTGCAATGGATCCAGAAGACCGACGTAGTATTTTAAGTGATCAATGCGAACCCTTTTTTCGGATACCAGAATAATGGACGAGAGCCGGAGGAAGAGAAGAGTAGAGATAATCAGAGACTAATACAGACATTTTGCGCCGTTTCTTTTTTGCATGAGCATGCCACTTTGCTTTTTTTTTTAAACTACGGTGATGAAAGGAAACAAGACCGATTAAAAAATACCTTCCCGCGATGCCAAAAAAAAAGAAAGAAAGAAAGAATTAATAAATAACAATATCAGAGAACCTGCGCAATAAAAAAATTTTTCAAACCCCGCATACTAGAACCTCCAAACTGCCTCTCTTCCTTCTCCTTCTCCGTTTCTCCTCCCGCAGATAGCGCCGCTCGCCCTCCACCAGACGTCGCCTCCCCACCGTACGGCCCTTTCTATCACGGCTGTAGGTCGTCGAGCGCCGGCCGGACGTCGAGGTAGAACACCGGTTCTCCGGTAGGCTCGGGAGGTTCCTCGTAGTCGATCACGTAGCGCACTTCGACCGGCTCGGCTTCTCCGCGGTAACGTGGATCGAACGCCGGTTGCCTCAAGATGAACCAGTCGTGGCGGTCGAACGGCAGCGGTCCACTATCCAAAACATGGCTTTAGTCTATTTCTTTTTTCTATTTCTAGTATTATCTTCTGGAATGCTTTTCTCGTTACTCACCCAAACTTGCTGGGACACCCCTCCCGAGCATATTCAGCATCTTAGCCTTCGGCGTCGGCTCGCTCGGCCCGTCCCATGAACCTCAGCAATCTCGGCGGCGCCACCACAAGTGCTGCTCCCGCTACCTCCTCGAACTTCCCACCGAAGAAGCGATCCTCCAACCCCTAACGACGCCGCCGCCGAACTGCCTCTCCCAGCTCTCGATCTCCTGCCACGCCCCTTCATTCAAGAAATTATGCACCGCGACCATAGATTCCACGGCGTCCTCGGGGTATCAGTGTAACCCTTCCTCAGGAGGGCGTTGTACATCTGCTGTGCGAGGGTACTCCCAGTGACCTTCCTCCCCCACGGAACCTTTAGTATTGTGCTGGTCGTGCGCGATGTGGAGAGGACGGTTTTCTGGTCCGGTTGGCGGTTTTGGGAGAGTGTCGGCATCATGTTTAGGGGTTGAGGCGGAAGACCACGATTGTGTCTCTGCGGTGGTGTGGCGGCGGCGGTAGTGGGAGCGGGAGCAGGGGCGAGGGGAGCTATGGAGCCGTTGGTAGCGCTGGAGCTTTTGTGCATCGGCAACCGGGCTATTGGTAGAGTAACAGTTAAGCTTTTTGAGAGGTAAAAGGTGATTTGAAAAAGCTGGAAAAAAAGATTTCTCCTCTGAGCTTACCGGGGGTGCGCCGCTCACGTTGCGACCGTGAGGCCTCGTCGGGCGATTCGATTCGGCCGCTGGAGCATCGGCCCAAAACCAACCCATGACGAACGATTTGAAATTGTATAAGGGTTACTTGTAGGTGCGTATAGCGAAGTTGTAGGGAACCTAACGATGTTTGTCGTAATAATAGTACAACGATAAGAAAACAGCAATGGAGCCTCTTTTTTTTTTTTTTCCTTTCTCTGTCGTACAAGGAGCTTATGCAGTACCAGAAGCAGTATGGCGACGATTGTAAAAAAGACGACTTGAAAGAAAAGAAAAAGAACGGGGCCGTTCTTCCAAATAAATACTGGAATGCTACTTATAGAGTCTCTTAATAGCTTAAATAGTGAATGGCCGAAACGGAAAACCGATTTTTTCCCTCGGCGATGTGGAAGTAAAAAAAAAAAAAGGGGCAACAGAGCTCAGAGGATACAGCGGGAAAAAATTTTGGGGTCGAGAAAAAACGGGTTTTCGGAAAAAGCCCGCTAAATTGCTTTGCCACTTTTTTAATTCACCGCACGTGAGATATGTCAAGCCTCAAATCCAAAAGGAGGCGCGACGTTTTTTCCTTTGTTAGTTTAATTATTAGCTTTTCCTCTCGTTGTTATAAAGTTTATTATTATTCCTTTTTCCCCTTTCCTGTTCCTATTATTATTTTCAAACCGCGATCGTCAACTTCTGCCAACATCAAACATCGAACAACAATTCAACGTTTCCTTCCCTCTTTCTTTGCCTGGACCATTTCTAATCGGTCTCCAGAGGTGCAGCTCTGAAGTAATACTTCATAGTGTTAGCGTCTTTTCCCATTCTCTTTCTCTTGCATCCTAGGAGTGTCAAGCTAACTCCATCTCCGTCACAACTTTGCCGGTAGCACTTCTTCCCATCTCCATCTCCATCATCATCATCATCATCATCCGATTTCTGCTGTCAAAAGAACACTATTTTAAGCAATGGTTGCCAGTCTTGAAGGTAACGTCTCTTTGGAACTATTTCCCGGCGCAGTTTTTCATGCGCAGGCGACCGCAGCAATGCTAACTCGAATAAACCTGTGTTTTTTCGTTAGGATCGCATCAACAAGGGAAGCATGGCAACAAGCACAACAATAAGAGCGGGAAAGGCACTCTAGCTAAGATTACCTTCCGGACCACGAGGCCGGAATCTCAAAGGTACAACAACCGATCGATTAATCTAAACTACCGACTTAGTTTGGATATCCAATTTTTTGCTCCTCGAGAAGAGAAAGGAAAATGAAATTTCCAAAATTGCCGTTTTCAAACATTTCTACCTTGTTACCTTCTTTTTGCCTTGAAATTCCACCGGCTCACAAACCCCAATTCTTTTCCTCTC